>JACXGK010000931.1:9469-83943 GCA_016801125.1 Novumbra hubbsi
AGATGAAACCAAAATAGAACTTTTTGGTAAAAACTCAACTCGTCGTGTTTGGAGGACAAAGAATGCTGAGTTGCATCCAAAGAACACCATACCTACTGTGAAGCATGGGGGTGGAAACATCATGCTTTGGGGCTGTTTTTCTGCAAAGGGACCAGGACGACTGATCCGTGTAAAGGACAGAATGAATGGGGCCATGTATTGTGAGATTTTGAGTATAAACCTCCTTCCATCAGCTAGGGCATTGAAGATGAAATGTGGCTGGGTCTTTCAGCATGACAATGATCCCAAACACACCGCCGGGCAACAAAGGAGTGGCTTCATAAGAAGCATTTCAGGGTCCTGGAGATCTGGTCTCCAGATCTCAACCCCATAGAAAATCTTTGGAGGGAGTTGAAAGTCTGTGCTGCCCAGCAACAGCCCCAAAACATCACTGCTCTAGAGGAGATCTGCATGGAGGAATGGGCCAAAATACCAGCAACAGTGTGCGACAACCTTGTTAAGACTTACAGAAAATGTTTGACCTCTGTCATTGCCAACAAAGGGTATACAACAAAGTATTGAGATAAACTTTTGTTATTGACCAAATACTTATTTTCCACCATAATTTGCAATTAAATTCATAAAAAATCCTACAATGTGATTTTCTGGATTTTTTTGTCATAGTTAAAGTGTACATATGATGAAAATTACAAGCCTCTCTCATCTTTTTCAGTGGGAGAACTTTTGGTGGCTGACTAAATACTTGTTTGCCCCACTGTACAGTGTACAATCCATTTTGTACAATCCATTGTGCATCAGTTCAGTTTAATTACTTTAACAGTGTACCTAATGCTCCGGAAATGTTTACCAGACAGCAGCAGTGTGAACGGACCATTGCCTGGGTCGCTGTAGACTTTCATGATGTTCTGTGCTTTCTAAAGGCATTGTGTATGGAAGATGCTCTGCACAGAGCAGGCCAGTGCAGAATCTGTTTCTGCTGCTAAAGCAAATTTCTAGAACTCCAAATTTCAAGCATCTGCCTCTCACCCCAGGAAACACTTTGCCATCTATTCCTCTATCCTAAACCCTCCACATCATTTACAACCTGCTTCCCTATTGGTAGATGACTTTCCCCACCATTTCAAAATGAAAGTTTCACTCATTTTGAGATTCACTCCTTCACTCAACCTGCCCAGGCTTTAACCTCTTTCTCACCCCTCTCTTCAGACCAAAGTCCTGCGCCAAGTGATGTCTGGCCATCCGAAACCGGTACCCTTGACCCTATCCCTGAAACTCTTCCCTTTACAATGGCTGTGTTCCCTCTGACTTCAATGTCAGCTCATGTTCCCCCTTCTCAAGTAACCTACTCTTAATCCATTTGATGTCGGCATCTGCTCCTTTAAGCGAGGAAAAATAGGAGCCGCAAGGCCCTACAAAATAAGCATTGGCAACCCTGTTCTCTTTACGGATGAGAGCAGGGTCACACTGACCATGTGACAGACGTCTGGAGACATTGTGGTGAACGTTATGCTGCCTGCAACATCATCCAGCATGACCGGTTTGGCAGTTGGACTGTGATGGTCTAGGGAGGCATTTCCTTGGAGGGTCGCACATACTTTCACACACTAGCTACTAGTACTCTTGACTGCTGTTAGCTACCGTGATGAAACCCTTGTCAGGACAGGGCTGATGCTGTTGGCCTTGGGATACTACTGATGCAGGACCATACCCTATGTATCCAGAGTGTGTAAGCAGGTTCTTAATGTCAGAGGCATTGACGCCATTGACTGGCCGTAACATTCCCCAAACCTGAATCCAAGCAGCGCCACAGACTGTCCAATAACTCAAGGATGCCCTGATCCAGGTCTGGGAGAAGATCCCACAGGACACCATTCACCGCGTCATCAGGAGCATGCCCAGACAATGTTGGGAGTGCATGAAGGCACGTGGGGGCCAATTAATTGCTCCCCACGTGCCTTTATTTGTGTGAATTATAATCCAGCCCTCAATTTCTCTTGTGAGTATCCGTTGATAATTTTGATCTCAATGAATTAAACAATGTACAGTAAAACATTTTATCTTCTATATATATTTTTAGTAATGGGCTGTTCAACACTCGCTGCATCAAAGTGATGTGTTCCGAAAACACGTGAAGCTGGGTGGCAAACACAGGCGCTGGTTGCGCTCAAACACATCACTGCCTCAGGTGGTAAAACCAAAAACTTTGAATGAATAATGTCAATTTGTTGGAGTTTACAATGTTCCAAAACACCTCTGCTGATGTGACTGCAGGTTTTAAACATTTTGTCATGTGATATTGAACGAAACAATTGTAGTTTGATTGTCAGGCACCTGACTGTCTCAGGTTTTGAAAAACTGATGAAATACCAACTACTTTTTGCATCATTTTGTGGCCTATGTTATGAATTGCAAGTAAATATTTGAGTATGAGTCTCGATCTCCACTGGATACTAGGAATGTCTGTAGCTTCTTGACCACTTTCTGGTGGCTCGGTGGGTAGCGCAAAGACTTCCTTGCACCGATACAGGTGTTCCAATCCTGATGATCGCTTAGGAGATTTTTATGATAGAATCACTATTCTGTGTTTTTTTTATTCATAATTCATTTAGTGCATTCAATGATTCTGCATTCATCATCCAAAACATTATATTGGATGATTTGTTGAAAAAAGCATATTGGAAAGTAATGATGGCTGTTCCGGGCTTTACGACACGTATCAAAAACAATGTTTCATGTAGTGATGGACTGCTATACACATGCTCCACCGTTTCCGACACTCACTTCGTTGAAAACATTCCGACAAATTTTGGGTCATGTGGGGCAGGTTTTAATACACTGTGACATGATATTTAATGGGATATGGAACTCATTATACTTTCAGTTTTCAATTGACACACACCAAACTGTTGAGCCTAGAACTGTTTTCCACAATAAGGGAAAATACGTCTGTATGAATTTTGAACATCTGATTTTTATTTCTGACTGGCAGATGTCACACTGGAGTGTTTTGCAAAGCCTAGAAACAAATGTATTGATTGTCTCCATGTTTCCATGATTAATATTTTGTTAATCAACGTTTTACATTAACATTTTAGTAATTTAACAGAGGTCTAATTTTGTGATATAGCATCAGTGCAGTGTTGGTTAAATTTTTTTAGCCGAAGATTGAGAAAAAAAATACATAACTACATAAAGCAAAAATATCAATTCCTACTAGCCCTATGCTCACGGTAGTGAACGTTCTGACAAGGCATGGCTTCTGTGCAGTAATTGGATGGGTCCTGCAATTGTTTAGTAGCAGTCGTCCCCAAAGAACCTGTCAGAATGTCTATACAGCAGAAGCCATCTATTCCAATTTGCTGCAGAGAAACCCCTGCATTTTAATTGTGCAGCTGTAAGCATTTCAGTAATTCGAGGTGGCATCACTAGGGCCTTAAATAATCACTTCAGAGCTGGGAAAAAGACACAGTGCCATCCTAATCATCTGTTGCAGTTTTGTCACTCCAACTCCTGCGGAGTAGGTAATAGGGCAGGGTGACCGTCAGTACTAATTCTAGGAATTTTTAAATGTTGCGGCTATATGAGGGCAGTTAATAGTGGAAAGGGGCAAAAAATCGGCTAGAAAACATTGTGTCACATCTTCTTGGAAGGACCACAGATAGCAAGAGACAATACATTTTTTTTACCTGTGTTTGCCGCCACATATTGTTTATATATTTTAGTATTATTTTTCATGGCTAGGCTGTTCTTGTTCCTAGACCCTTCCACTTCACAATTATAGTACTTACAGTTGACCGGGGCAGATCTAAAGCTGACTTGTAGCAAAGGTGGCATCCTATGACAGTGGCACATTAAAAGTCACCAAGAACTTCAGTACGACACGTTGTTCTGCCACGTTTGTCTATGGAGAACGTTTCTCTATGTTGTTGCAGGTGATGGACATATACACAACAAAAAGGGGTGGTCAAAAATAACAGTCAGTATCTGGTGTGGCTACCAGCTGCATTAAGTACTGCAGTGCATCTTCTCCTCATGGACTGCACCAGATTCGTCAGTTCTTGCTGTGCCACCAAGGCACCTGGGGAAATTGGCCCTAACCCTTACCCTCCGAACTAACAGGTCCAAGGCATACTCAATGGGATTAAACTCCGGGCACATTCCTGTCGTGCAAGAAATAACGAGCAGTATGGCTGGTGGTATTGTCATGCTGGAGGGTCATGTCAGGATGAGCCTGCAGGAAGGGTACCACATGAGGAACAGGGATATCTTCTCTGTAATGTACAGTGTTGAGATTGCCTGCAATGACATCAAGTTCCCTCCAATGATGCTGTGAAGCACCGCCCCAGACCAAGACAGACCCTTCACCTCAAATTCAATCCTGCTCCAGACCACAGGCCTTGTGTAATGCACATTCCTTCAATGATAAACGGGGGTGAGACAAAACCGCTACTCATCAGTAAATAGCACTTTTGGCCAGTCCTGTCTGACCCAGCGACGGTAGGTTTGTTCCCATAGGCAATCTTGTTGCTGTTGTTGTTCTCGGGCAGTTGTTGTTGTCATCCTGTACCCATTTCTCAGGTGTGATGTTCATCTATACCGATCTCGTAAGGACAATAAGCTGTCCATCTTGTCTCCGCTGTCTTAGGCATCTCACAGTACATACATTGCAATTTATGGCCCTGGCCACATTTGCAATCCTCATGCCTCGTTGCGAAATTTCTAAGGCACGTACTTTTCCTTGGAATGTACTTAACTCTCACAAACTCAAAGCTCCAGATAGGTATCTTTGATAGTGTAGTGAAGTTGCGTACTCTCTTTGCCTATTAAACTATTATACTATTTGTCAAGGTCAAATACCTTTTTTGGTCAAATGCCCAAATTAACTGTGTCGTTATGAGCAGTAAAATTCTCATGACATGGCATGAGGCATATACGCAGCAGCATTAGGTAAAGTTTAAAGCAAAAACTTTAAAGAAAATAAACAATAAACCAACAAATACAGACGTGGTCAAATGTTTTGGTACCCCTTCACAAAAAATAAAGAATACACAATGTTCTCTGAAATTACTTGAAAGTGACAAAAGTAATTGGCAGCCCCAAAACATAACCAGGCCTCCTCTGTGTTTCACTGTAGGTATGTTGTCCTTTTTTTGAAAGTCCCATTTTGTCGTATGCGAACATAGAACTGTGAGTTTTCACTCATCTGCCCAAAGGACATTCTCCCAGAAGGATTGTGACTTGCATTTAAGCAATAACATTTTCATGTTTTTCTTTCAAAAGTCGAGTCCTCTTGGGTCTTCTTTCATGGAGTCCACTTTCGCTCAAACAATTACGGACGGTGCAATCTAAAACTGACGTACATTTAACTTGGAGTCAATGTCATCAGGAGTAATCCTTGGTTCTTTTTCTACCATTTGTACTATCCTTTTGTTCAAACTGGAGTCGATTTTCCTCTTGCGGCACGTTTGGCATTTATCTTGTTTTATTTTTATCTGCATTTTGTTTCTCTTTTTGTAGTACATGTTCTTTGTTTTGTTTAAATAAATCTCAGTTTTCTTCACAAATGTCTGCGTTTGGTGCCACTCCCTATCACACCCGTGACAATCTTAGCAGAATAAGCAATAATTCATATTTCACAGCTCCCATGCTTTATTCTATGCAAGTAATCACTTTTCGTTAAGATTAAAAGCATTATTTCAATGAGCTTTAAGGGTACCAACAAATTTGACCACATTAAATTCCTGAATAAGGATGGCGCCAAGGATGGCAGTGTTGGTGTATGTTGTTTTGTCTTGTAAACTCAGTTTTCTCTGTGTGTGCGCTTCATTCATTCTAGTTGGTGTTTACATCCCACCGCAGGCCAACGTGCACGTGGTGGTGCAGGAGGCGCAGCACATGCTTACTGACCAAGGATACCCTTGTTGTACATTTCATTGGAGCGGATGCACCCGGACTCCATAATTATTGTCCTCGGGGACTTTAACAAAGAAACCTCAGCCATAATCTCCCGAAATATAGACAATTAATTAAATGCCCGACCAGAAAGGAGAACATTCTGGATCATTGTTACGCTACAGTCAGCAGTGCCTATGATGCTGCTCCCTGTGCTGCACTGGGTCACTGACCACGTCATGGTCTACCTGATTCCTGCATACGAGCAGAAATTAAAGCTCTGTATAACTTATTTTAAATGCTTTTTTTCTGGATTTTTGGGGTTGTTATCCTGTCTCACTGTTCAAATAAACTTACCATTAAAGTAATAGATTGACCATCAGTGGGCAAATGTACAAAATCAGCAGGGGATCAAAAATGTTTTCCTCCTCTGTATCTACACATACCTGACATAGTTCACAATTGTTAGGAACCCAATTTGGCTCAGCCATGACACTTTTATAACAGTAGACAAAACTCTTTTTTTTCTTCTCAGTTCCTCCCAAGATCTATGACATTTCCTCTGACATCACAGTAAATGAGGGAAGCAACATGTCACTAATCTGCACAGCCAGTGGGAAACCAGAGCCCACCATCTCCTGGAGACACATAACCCCGTTAGGTAAGTTAACTCACCTGAGAAGTTCATACCTGACTGTAGGGATGTGACAAACATTATATTTAATGCTTTTAACCAGAATATTGTTTTCGTAAAAATTATATGTTCATGTGTAGTTTGTTGTATTCATCCATTTACTTCGGCATTAAACAAAGCACAATAGACTAAATTCACATTAGACATTCAGTGTAGCACTTGTATTTTGAAAAAGAGTTGTAAGACTTGTAGTTTTCCTAATGATTTATGGAAATGTATTTAAAATAACATTGATATAAACTGCTTTGCCTAAAGAAGTAATACTTTTTTTTTACCCTTGTTGTCCATTTCTGCACAGAATACTTTGCTTTTCCTTACCATTGTCATCCAGTGGGTCTCTTAGTAACCTCCTTTTTCCAGAGACTACAGCCGTTTTTTTAGAATGACACAAATATAAATTTTCCCAAAGTCTGCTGACTGAGTTTTAATTATGGCAATTTGCATATACTCCAGAATGTCATGAAGAGTGATCAGATGAATTGAAATTAATTGCAAACTCCCTCTTTGCCATTAAAATGAACTTATTCCCAAAACAAACAGTTCTACTGCATTTCATCTCTGCCACAAAACAACCAGTTGACATCATGTCAGTGATCCTCTAGTTGTGAGAGTGTTGACGAGGACAAGGCTGAAGAATCACACTGTCAAGCGCCAGGACCGTCTCCTAAAGTTATTCAGCTGCTTTATCAGGGCACCACCAGTGCAGAGCTTGCTCAGGAATGGCAGCAGGCCGGTGTGAGTACACCTTCACGCAAAGTGGTGTCAAGAAGGACAGCAAAGAAACCACTTCTCTCCAGGAAAACATCAGGGACAGACTGATATTCAGCAAAAGATTCTGGGATTGGACTGCTGAGGACTGGCATGAAGTCATTTTCCGATTGTTTGGGACATCCGGAAAAACCCTTGTCCGGAAAAGAAAAAATGAGAGCTACCATCAGTCCTGTGTCATGCCAACAGTAAAGCATCCTGAGACCATTATTTGGGTTGCTTCACAGCTAAAGGAGTTGGCCCACTCACTATTTTGCCTAAGAACACACCCATGAATAAGGAATGGTAACAAAACCTTTTCTGAGAGCAACTGTTCTCATCCATCCAAGAAGAGTTTGTTGACAAACAATGCGGTTTCCAGCATGATGGAGCACCTTGCCATACGGCAAAAGTGATAAATAAGTTGCTCTGGGAACAAAACGTCAACATTTTGGGTCCATGGCCAGGAAACTCCCCAGACCTTATTCCCATTGAGAATCCTTTAGAGGTGGGTGAACAAACAAAAACCCACAAACTCCAATCATTGATTCTGCAAGAATGGGCTGCCATCAGTCAGGATGTGGCCTAGAAGTTATTTGATAGTTTGCCTGGGATAATTGCAGAGGTCTTGAAAAAGATTGGTCAACACTGCAAATATTGACTCCTTGCATAAACTTAATGTAATTGTCAATAATAGCCTTTGACACTCATGAAATGCTTGAAAAAATCTAAAAACACTGAGGCAGCTGATGTTGTGAAAATGTATATTTGTGTACTTCTCCAATGTTTTTGGCCACGGCTGTATACTGAATATATAATTTAAAAAAAGAATGTTTTAGTTCTAACTGGTTATATTTGCAAGTACACCTGATAAGGGTGATTTTTCCACTGATTCCTTAGCTTAGTTTGATAGCATTCGTTTTGTGGACAACTTACAGCAATTCTATCCACGTGTTTAAGAGTTTCTCATCATTTGAATGGAGTTATTTATGAGCTTGTAGCTTGAACAATTTGGTCATGGCAATTGTAATTTATGCCAATTTCAAATGTTTTCATTGTTTAATTTGTCAAAATATTTTAAAGTCTGGCATGGCCATAATGGGAACCTAATGTAGCCCATGGGTGTTACAAATAAGCCCACTTCAGAATTATTATATATGTAAAACAAATTTAAGAATACTAATTTGTTCTGTTAAAATCTGTCATCTACTAGCTCTCAATTTCATTTTTCATTCAATGTCTTATGGCCTGTTCATTCAAATGCCATTTGAAATGGGTGTGAACAGCCTTTTTGCTGTGTTGTCAATGCAGAAAAAGCTAAACTTACAACATGTCTTCTTTGGAATGTTGCCCAAAAACTATTTACGAACAAAATCAAAACTATAGTGGTCTGTTCCAACAAACGAGCTACTGCAGCTCAAATTGCTGAAAAGGTAAATGCTGGTATTGATTGAAAGGTTTCATGACCCTGTTGCCGGTTCACCGCCTGTTCACCGCGTTTCCTTCCTTGGAACACTTTTGATTGGTACTGACCACAAGTGCAGTTTGAGAACACCCCACAAGAGCTGCAGTTTTGGAGATGCTCTGAGAAAGTCATCTAGTCATCACCAATTTGGCGCTTGTCAAAGTCGCTCTGATCCTTACGTCTACCCATTTGTTTGGCTTCTAACACATCAACTTTAAGGATAAAATGTTCACTTGCTGCCTAATATATGCCATGATGATGAGATTATCAATGTTATTCACTTCACCTGTCACTGGTTATAATCTTATGGCTGGTCGGTGTACATCATGTTATAAATATACTATACGTTTTTACAAATACACAATTCCTTTCCAAATAAATGGTTTTACTTAGAATTGCTTAAAATTTACTTAGAATTGCAAGAGCCTACTTTTGCACAGTACTGTAAAATGTTTAATTTGTTCCATCAGATAAGTCTCCATCATCGAAAGAGGATCCCTTCACTGGCCATCTTTAATGTCCACTGGAGGCCCATCCTAAGTCAATCTATCAAGCAATTTCAATTGCTGTATTATTTTTTTTGTGGCAAAAAAATGCACAAAAAACACCAACTGATCTGGAATGAGGCAACTTTTAAAATGAAGACTAAACTGCTTTTCATTTTGACCCTTATTTTCAATTTCTTTCTCCTCTTCTTAGCAAGGAAGTATGACAGTGGAGAATATCTAAACATCACTGGTATCACACGAGACCAAACAGGGGACTATGAATGCAGTGCAACGAATGACATCGCATCTCCTGACACCAAGACGGTAAAAGTCATTGTTAAATGTAAGTACAGCTCTGTCCTAACTAGAATTGGGTTGTCAAGGGTGCCAAACCATTGTTTTTCCAAAACCTTCTTAACAATAGAAGCACCAGAGCGGGCACATTTTACCCAGTGAAGAGTAAAACAATTATATCTTCGCTCCCAATCAAATTCCAGGAACCTGCTTTTTTTACTTTTCCTAAATATGTGTGTTTTATCACGCAGTATTTAAATTAAATTGTCAAAATCACACCGAGAAAAGTTGATTTAAGGCTATTTCATTCCTGTTCAATGTTAAATTGTGCGTTCTGCCATTTTTATTCCTGCATTCCGTGGTTGCAATTCTCTTTTCTATCAGCAGATGTCGCAAGGGCTCCCATATACGAGTCTTCTGTTATTTAGAATTTTTTTTTCTTTAAAGTTTATATTTATATATATAGATCAGTGGTATTCAATTAAAATGTAGAAAGGTCCTGTTAGACCAAATTACTTCAAGCAAAGGTCCGGAACGTCTTATTTGTGTTATGATTCAGTGCCATACATATTGAAGTAGTCTAGTAGTTGTATGTATGTATGTAGAAAGCAACGGTTTATTTTATTTAACTCAAGTAAAATAAACTGTACAATTCAATAATAATAATACATATAGATGCAAGCAGCAATTTGGGATACTCCACAACATTGGGGACAATTCGAAAATTGACAGACATGTATACCGCACGCATACGCAAAATGAGGAAGCGTAAAAGCCATTTTTAAGCTGCAGCAGACAGAGGCAGTTGAACCACAAACCCTGAGTTTACAATCGATACACTCTGACCGCTGCCCCACCAGCAAAGTTAATATTTTTTTATTATTAATAAGTTTGATTGACACAGACTTCTGGACAAACGTTCGAAAAAACACGGAAGGGGGAGCTGAGCGAAATTAGTGAGAGGCGCTTCTGGCGGTGAAAGCATGAAACTCTATGATTATTGGTCGACCGAAATGAAAATCCCAAATTCTGAGATATCTGCGCTTTGATGACGAGACCATAAGGACTGCCCGTCTTGTGAATTATACATTTGCGATGATATCGGAGGTATTCGATACGTTTGTGAAAAACAGTGCAGTGAGAACATAACTGTAGTAGATGAACAAGGCGCAGTGTCGCTTTACACAATACATGGCCAATAAACCGGACACATTTGGCATTAAATTCTGAATAGCCGCCAAACAAAATACATGTTGAATGCACAACGCAATTTATGGAGAAATTAAAGTAGCGGACAATATTGTTATGCGACTGCGAAAAGGAGATGTAAAGTCAGCGTTCAATGTTCTTGTGAGCTCTGCCAGATTGTTAGCGACTTGACCAAATCTATGGATTCGCGAGACAAGCTCCTTGACATTGCCAGTTCAGTTGTCAAATATGTTATATTATGCTTTGTTCCCTGTTTTTAGGTTTGTTTCCAGTGCAGTGAGAACATAATTGTAAATGAACAACTTTTCCCCATCAAGGCGCGGTGTTGCGTTATACAATAAATGGCCAATAAACCGGACACATTTGGCATTAAATTCTGGGTAGCCGCAAACAAAGGATATGTTGAACGCACAACCCTATTTATGGAGAGATGAAAGTAGGCCGGCTGTTCAGCGGTTAGCGTTGTTATGTATATGCGAAAAAGAGATGTCATGTCAGGGTTCCACCCTGACTGGACTATGTTCTGGCTCTGCCACCCCCTCTAGTGGCCTGTGGGCGACGTGCCCTTCACCGTCACTAATCACCCAGTCATCAGTCACACTGCCAACTGTTCGCACCTGTCCCTCATTACCTACTCACCTTCCCTACTTAGGTTCCTGTTTGCTCACCCCCCAGTGTCGATTCAAACAAGATACTGTGCAGATCTCCACTTCTACGTATAGATGTTTTGACTACTGCGTTACATTGCAGCCTTTTGGCTTACAAGCCTTCTCTTCGTCATCGGGAACTATATATGTATTTACACACATATATTCCTATCACCCTCTGACTACTCCTCCTACCACTACTGGACAATTCGCACTGCTCGGTTATCCGAGCACTAAGACGCTATCCCTGAAGTCGTGCGTTTGGATCTTACCCTTCACTCCGCGGACACCGCATCCCTACATGTCAGCGTTCAATGTTCAGGGAACCAAACTTGTGAGCTCTGCCAGACATGTTAGCGATTTGATTTGAGACCAAATCTATTGATTCGCAATGCGGTCTTTTGGTGGGGGATGGGTGCATTCTTTACTAGCTCAAGCAAAGAAACCCTGAGCACAATACAATTCCCTCAGACTAACCTAGAGTATCCACTAATTACACACACCCATTTGATTGCTAATTTTCATATCAGGTGATTTTATATGAATGTTTCTAACGTAATTGCAATAGCTCCTCCTTGTCCTGCCTACTGTGTAGTAGGGAGATAATTGAAAATGAAGGTTAGGCTTTATAGGTTATATTATGCGTAATTTTCTCCACCACTTCTGTTCCCTGTTTTTTAAGTCTGTTTTTCAATTGATGGAACATGTTTGATGTTCTTACTTTGTTCTTTTAAATGTCACTTGTTTTAATTAGTGATATTTGGGTTTTGTGACCAGGTTGATTTATTGTGAAATGTAAAACGTAACACAGACATTGGCCATAGATCGACAGTAACGTGAATGCGCAAGACAATCTCCTTGACATTGCCAGTTCAGTTGCCAATGTCATTTTGATTTTATATTTTCATTCTTGCTGTTTGTATTATTCCACCAATGTTTCCCCACTGCAATGTTGAGCGCAATAGTAGAAACCGGGTATAAAACCAAGCCAGACGGCGTCTTTACACATTGTAGTTACTGCAATCATTACACCCGTATCTCGAAAACCGAGCATCACTGAATCAAAACACTTTGCACAAGTCGGCCTTGACTTTGGATCCATACAAGAAGCGCCATCTAGCAACCATTACGTGTCAGTAAATACGCCCCTGTCTGAAGACTCATGGGCAAATTTTGCCCCAACGGCGCTTTAGGGGGTTAACAATGGCTCGGCGCTTCTAGTGTTAACAAGTAGCCACGGGAACCAATGGCCTGCTGACACCATCCAATGCATGACAATCATAAACTAGAAACCTAACAGGCAAAATATCAGATCCCCTCTCCCCCATTTATGGTACCATCAACATATATAACATTCTTCTTACGTGTCTGAACAGAAAGGAGTCAGTACTTTCCCATAAACTCAATCCTAAATGCATTACTTCAGTAAAATGACCACATCAGTTGGCAGCTTTGAAGAGGTTACAGTTGCATTGCAGAGATAACTGGTTGGGCTGTGCTGTCTGCCAACTTCCAGAGGACCTGTATATCCGAAGTAATAATATGCAATTTCGGTAGGAAGACAATTTTAGACTTGAGAAATTCTGTTCTGTTTAATACATGTTTCAGTTTGGCTAGTTTTTTTATTACCCAGACTTTTCGGCTTGTTATCTTAATATCTATATGATTATGTTTCGGGTCCCCCATAAGTGATTATAAAAATAGTGCCAAAATATGCATTTGTAAAATTAAATTCTCTGCAGAGAG
Source organism: Novumbra hubbsi (assembly GCA_016801125.1). Taxonomy (NCBI): domain Eukaryota; kingdom Metazoa; phylum Chordata; class Actinopteri; order Esociformes; family Umbridae; genus Novumbra; species Novumbra hubbsi. The sequence continues at coordinate 22,652 of JACXGK010000931.1, forward strand.
ATCCTGTCCAAATTATATATATGGTGTGTGATGTCTCTACGCCTTGATTCACGATAAACAAACTCCCTGGCCTGGAACTTTATAAAGCAAATGAGAACCGCTCTAACATGGTTGGGGATCCCCGACACCAGGGAACGGTGAACCTGCTCCAGGGTGAACGATCTGTCAGGATCCAGCCCCAGCCCTATTGGCAACTTGTTGAGAGGTTTCTGTTGGCCCTCTGCCACTTCTTGTATACCAAATAGCTGAAGGTTCTTCCTCCTGCCTCTGTACTCCAGGTTGTCCGTTTTGGATTAGATGTAAGCTATTCGCTTGGTGGCGGCCCTAACATGTCTCTCTGCATGTTTATGCGGCACTTGGCTTCCTCGATACATGTTGCATTAGAGCAGGGGTGCCCAAACTAGGGCCAGCAGGCCAAACTTGGCCAGTTTGGTATAATGCAACATTACGGCCCTTAGTCAAGTTTGATTTTTGGCCCTTCATAGGAAAACGTTTTGGCACCGCTGCATTAGAGGAAACATCCCAATTTACACCACTCACAGTGCATTCTACTGCAGCCAATGAGTCTGCCACACCAGTCAGATGGGTATCAAAACTGTCCAGCTAAATATAACTAGCACAATACAGCAAAGTAACTTTAAATGTAAGATGTTTGAGCAAGTATTTTTACCAAGCAAATTGTAGTAATTGTTCAATAAACCAAGTGTAAACAACATGCACTTCAATTCAGAATGTTTTTAAAGTAATGTTATCCCTTATTGGACAGGAAAGAAGTGGTAAACAGAGGAGAAAGTATTACTGAAAAAGCAGTCAAGCGGCTTTAAACCCATGCTGTGGCAGAGTTAGTGCATATTTCGAGGTAACAGACCACTGGACAGCACCAGGCCACATATCTTTGTTTATTTAAGCTTTTGAGTTTCAGCCAGTGTAATGCGGAGGATCCTTTTGAATTAGTGTGACCAGGGTGGGATGGGAGGGCTCTGCACTAATCTTTCCTGCATGCTTCCTACGCCCAGAGTTATGTAGGACTTCAAGGCAAAACGGCATTTGCTAACCCTATCTATCATTGTAATTGACATATTTCAATATTATAATGTTTTATGCTCATGACAGATTTTGTGTTCTTCATTTCAGTTGCCCCAGCCATCCACGAGATGAAAAGCCATGGAGTTGGGTTAGGACGCACAGCTTTGCTAAGGTGTGAGGCTGCAGCTGTACCCACACCAACATTTGAGTGGTATAAGGGAGATAAAAGGTGAGAGTTCTTGGTGGTTTGCCTGAAAAGACTGGGCCCTGATTGTGTTCTGAAGAATTGAATGATTTTGGACCTTAATACATGTTTTAGGAATGAATGTACAATTTAGTATCCAAAATGTATATTTTAAACTAATGCATTTGCATGTCAAGTGATGTAACTATGACATCAATAATTTTAGGACAAAATAAGACAGATGTTGAACGTAAAAAAATGAAAATTACTTCAGGGTCTATATAGATCATCAAAACGTTATTTGGTGCAACCACCTGAGATAAATACAGATAAATGTTAATATCCTCAACCACTTTTACAGGGGTCCATGATATCAATCTTAATGTATTTATATTAGGGCAGGGGGCGTTAACGCTTTAATCTTTGTGATTAATCTGAAACGTTTATTGCATTAAATAAACACAATTAAAGCAGCTCCTTTCTTGCGTGAATTACAAACACTATAGCCTCGGTTTTAATCACTTACTGTTGTGACAGCTATTGAGAGTTAGTGATGGGATGTTTGGATCTACTGACTAGGCTCTTTGAGTCTCGTTCAGCAAAATGAAATAACATCACACCCATTCATTCTTTTGTTCATTCTTCCAGGGGGCTGGGTAGCCTAATGCTGAATACGTCCACTATTGCAAACAAATCATATTCCAAATGTAGAACTCTTAAACCATTTATAAATTACAGTAGGCTGGCTACAGAAAAGACAATTTGTTTGACAGGGTCTTTGGAAAAGTCAACATTCATTTTTGTGACGTTACAGTTGCATACTGTAGCTCCATTGAATTAAGCAAATTTATCTCTAATGTATTGAACGTAAGAAAGTACCTCAAAAAATGTGCAAGGTTAACAACAAATATTTTATCATATGCAAATAAGACATTCAATCATAAAAATGATTCAAGAGTGTATGCCTAACTCAATAAATGGTGTGACAGAGGGCCTTGTCTGCCTCCTTTAGCGAGGACAACGACAGCCACAGGTGACGGTGAGCCACCATTGAGGATGCCATCGACCGGCCCGCGCAAACAGCCTGGTTCAGATGCAGTATAGCCGCTAGTATCCGGGAGATCTCGTCCAACTCAAAAGTTGAGGGGGCCGACGCACCCGAAAAACATTTTGGAGGCGGCTGATGCCAACAAGGCCATATTATTGGAGGCCGCCACAGCCTGCGCCCCCAACACGTAGCACTTGTCCAACATGTGCGCCGTGAACCGGTCCTTAGACGTGGGAAGCAGAGGTTTCTTGTTCTACCATCTAATCTGTCCCGGCAGGAAATGTGCGGCCAACTCCTGTTCCAAAGGGGGCACAGCACGACGAATAGGATCCAAAGTCAAGGCCGACACTTTTGGGTGTCTGTTATCTTGTGTCAAAGTGTTTTGATTCAGTGTTGCTCTGTTTTCGAAGTAAGGGTGTAACGATTGCAGTAACTACAATGTGTAAAGACGCCGGTCTGGCTTGGTTTTATACGATATAATGTCGCGCTTAATATTGCAGTTTGTATTGGTGGAATAATACAAATAGCAACGAAGAAAATGACTTTGGCAACTGAACTGGTGATGTCAAGGAGATTGTCTTGCGCCTTCACCTTACTGTCGATCTATGGCCAATGTCCGTGTTACGTTCTAAATTTCACAATAAATCGACCTGCTCACAAAACTCAAATATCACTAAATAAAACAGGTGACATTTAAAAGAACAAAGTAAGAACATAATTCTAAACCTCTTTCATGTATATTTTCAATTAGGTAAACACCAAACATTCCAAAATGGTTATTTTAATAGCTTTTCCGGTGGCGTAGTGGTTAGTGTACTGATTGTGAACCCAGGCTTCAAGGTTTGATTCCTCCTATCTGCTGCAACTCAATACTTGCAATTGTCCCCAATTTTTGGAGTAAACCCAAATTTCTGCTTCCAGCTATATGTATTATTATTATGTTGTACATTTAAAAGTGGCAGAAAAAAATAATGCATTATAAAATCTATAGAATATGTTTTACACAATAGCTTAACCTTTATTTTCAATCATCTCCCTACTACACAAAAGGCAGGACAAGGAGGAGCTACTAAAATTACAATGTTTGAAACATTCATGTAAAATCACCTGGTATGAAAATGAGCAATCGAATGGGTGTGTGTAATTAGTGGATACTCTAATAGGTTAGTCTTAGGGAATTGTATTGTGCTCAGGGTTTCTTTGTTTCTTTGCTTGAGCTAACCGCTGACCAGCCGGCCTACATTCATCTTTACATAAATAGGGTTGTGCGTTCAACATATATTTTGTATGCGGCTACCCAGAATTGAATGCCAAATGTGTCAGTTTCTTTGGCCATTTATTGTGTAACGCAATAAACTTTTCCCTTGATGGGGAAAAGTTGTTAATTTACAGTTATTGTTCTCACTGCACTGGAAACAAACATGAAAACAGGGAACAAAAGTCACTGAGAATACCAAGCATAATATAACATTTTTGGCAACTGAACTGGCAATGTCAAGGAGATAGATTTGGTTCCCTGAACATTGAACGCTGCCTTTACATCATCTCCTTTTCGCAGTCGCATAACAATATTGTCCGCTACTTTAATTTCTCCATAAATTGCGTTGTGCATTCAACATGTATTTTGTTGGCGGCTATTCAGAATTTAATGCCAAATGTGTCCGGTTTATTGGCTATGTATTGTGTAAAGCGACACTGCGCCTTGTTTTTCACAAACTTATGGAACGTTTGTCCAAATGTCTGTGTCAATCAAACACTTTAGACTACTCAGTGGACTTTTAATATTCTCATATGTAATATTATTAGGATTATTCCGTCAGGAGTAATCCTATTGTAATTGTAAGTTTTATAATTAGGGTCACTACGTCATGTATATTTTAAATTAGAAAAATACCAAACATTTCGAAATAGTCAAATTATTAACTTTGCTGGTAGGGCAGTGGTTAGAGTGTATCGATTGTAATTTCAGAGTTCATGGTTCAACTGCCTCTGTCTGCTGAAGCTCATAATTTGCTTTTTCGCTACTGCATTTTGCGTATGCGTGCGGCACACGTCTGTCAATTTTTGCCAATTGTCCCCAGAGTAAACCAAATTGCTGCTTGCAGCTAAATTTATTATTATTATTATTGAATTGCTCACTTCAATTTATTTGAGAGTCAAATAAAATAAACAGTTGTTTTCTACATACATACAACTTCTAGACTACTTCAATATGTATGGCACTGAATCATAACACAAATAAGACGTTCCAGACCTTTGCTTGAAGTAATTTGGTCTAGGTGGACCTCTCTACATTTTAATTGAATACCCCTGGTCTATACATTTCTTCACTATAAAAATGTCTAAATAACAGAAGACTTGTATACGGGAGCCTTTGCGACATTTCCTGATAGAAAAGAGAATTGCAACCATGGAATGCAGGAATAAAAATGGCAGAACGAGCAATTTAACGTTGAACGGAATTCAATAGCCTTAAATCAGCTTTTCTCTGTGTGATTTTGAAAATTTTAAAAACCTGGGTGATAAAACACACATTTAGGAAAAGTAAAAAGATCTGGGTCCTGGAATTTGATCAAGAGTGTTGAAACCAAATGTTTCCCCGGGTTGTGAATCAGAGAATGTCCACGCCGTCAAGTCTTCCCAAATGCATTTCGGAGATCTGTCTCGCAGGACAGCCAAGAAGATCTGAAAGTCCGTTCACATGGACACAGGTTAAATAGCCCCTTCCCACACAATCAATGCATAGTAGTTGCTGTGCGTGCTTCCTGAGTGGGTGTGTCTCGTGTTGCAGCCCCCGGCCCTGGGGTGAACCATCTGGTGACCTTTTCCGAGGTAGATGAGAATGGTGTTGTTGTGTCCGGCGCCAGGAAGTCTACAGGACCTCTCTGGCCTGTCTCCCCCCCTCTCCTTACTGGGTCACTTTATCAGTCCCATGTGTGGGGGTCAAGCTAGAAGTTAATTCATAGGTTTCCATGTACACAGTGACCTTTGTCTTATTCTCCTAACTTCCTGACCCCCCCCCCCTCCCCCTATGGAATGTCCCAAGTAACCTATTAACCCTCCAGCCTTACTCCTTAGGAGTCTATTCCCCAAAGACATGATTCCCGTCCAGCACCCAACATCTTTACTAAAGAATTCCACAAGAGCGAAGATATAATCTTTTTCCTGGGTAAAATTTGCCCGCTCCGGCGCTTCTTGTGTTAACTGAACCCTGTGGGATGTCCAGTGAGTTGGAAATCTTTTTGTTGCTTGGAGTGTTCTTTTGTCTTCATGCTGCAATTGTAGGAGGAATACTGATGACCAGAGACTAGACTCCCAGACACAGGTGTTTTTATACTGAAATCATTTGACACATTTCAACTGCACTCAGGTGATCTCCATTTCACTAATTGTGACACCACTGGCATCAACTTGCGGGACCTCTGTTGAATTAGGACAGTCACTTTAAAGGGGGTGAATATTTATGCAAACACTTATTTTCACAATACATGTTTAATTAATTGAGATTAGTTCGTAAAAATCTGTTCACACTTTGACATTAAAGAAGCTTTTTTTGCAAATTATTGTCAAAAATGTTTTGTCTTGCAAATTATATTGACCATGATTTCATGTACAAAACCCACAAAAGGGGAAAACATCCAAAGGGGGTGAATACTTTTTATAGGCATCATGTACATATTGGGGAAAAGTATGTATATGTATAAATGATGACTCTAAAGACATATTTTTGGAAACGATGCTGAAATGATTTTGCAATCAGCAAGACGTGCTACACGTAATAGAAATTCAACAAAAAAAAAAAATGGTTGCAACCAATTTACTTCTTTTCATTTGGAAATTCAAACAATTCTGCAAAAAACTAATTTTATAAAATAAATGTAATTTGACAAAGACTAAAATTACTTGATCACCTGCTGATTTTGTACATTTATTTGAACAGTGAGAGACCAAAAAGCTGTCCAAGGATGTCAGGGACAAGATTGTAGACCTACACAAGGCTGGAATGTGCTACAAGACCATCGCCAAGCAGCTTGGTGAGAAGTTTACAGTTGGTGCGATTTTTCGTAAATGGAAGAAACACAAAATAACTGTCAATCTCCGTCAGTATGGGGCTCGGTCTCACTGTTTAATAAACTGTAAAAATACAGAACATGGTATACAGTAAAAAAATTCTAAGATTACTGTATATTACCATTTTTAAATGTTCATTAAACCATGGGAAAACAAATATTATGTAAAACTACATAGAAACCAGCTAGATTTCAGGTTAATCCATGTAAAGTTGACATTTATTTGTTATTTCATTGTAAAAATTTTAATAAATTCACGCATATTCTTGTTTTTAAATGTTCATTAAATTGTGGGTAGACAAATATTAGGTCGAAATACATGAAGAAAAACAACTATCTACTCTGTACATGTAGGGCATGTATTGGTCAGTATACAGTAAAAATCATCTGTAGAAATGTCTGTAAAGGCATGGCATTAAACAACTTCGTTTTAATGAATTATGAACAAATAATTGTCAATTTCACAGTAGAAAAACAAGCAGTCTGCGCACATGGAAAGTAGCTACATTAGGGCCAACACTTGAAATGGAAAGATTGGGGCGTGGCCTGTAGCGCCACCTATGGGCAAATGTGGGCCATTTGATGTGTGGGAGTCACTTGTGGCCCGTTGTGGAGTTATTAGGCAGCTTCTTGGAGAAAGAGAATACTAAGAGAGAATACATAATCAGCAACCATCCCTCCTGTGTTCCAATGGAACGTTGTTTACTAATCCAAGTTTATAATGTTAAAAGGCAAAGTGATCATGAGAAAATGCTTTTGCAATTATGTTTGCACAGCTGAAACTTGTGCTGAATAAGCAAAAATAACTTGCCCAGTTGACTACTTGACTAGAAACAAACTAGACACTCCAATGTATGTCCACTTGCTCAGTTGTGCACCAGGGCCTCCCACTCATCATTATATTCTGGTTAGAGACAGTTTGCGCTGTTCTGTGAAGGGGGTAGTACACAACGTTGTACGAGATCTTCAGTTTCTTGCCAATTTCTCTAATTCGGATGAATGTTATGCTATTTAAATGGCCAAAAGTGTCTTTGCTTTCCCACACTTTTGAAAGGTATTGTACATTAATCACAATGTAAGGCTTAGAAATAGTGGTTACAATTGACTTATATACTGCAGTTGAAATGTACTAGTGATGGACTTGTCACTCTGATGTGTCCTTGTTCTCCCCATCACATTGTATGATTTTTAAGTAATACATTTAGCATTTTATTGCAAGACTTAAGTATTTGATACATCAGAAAAGCAGAACTGAATATTTTGTTCAGAAACCTTTGTTTGAAATTACAGAGATCTTACGTTTCCTGTAGTTCTTGACCAGGTTTGCACACACTGCAGCAGGGATTTTGGCCCACTCCTCCATACAGACCTTCTCCAGATCCTTCAGGTTTCGGGGCTGTCGCTGGGCAATATGGACTTTCAGCTCCCTCCAAAGATTTTCTATTGGGTTCAGGTCTGGAGACTGGCTAGGGCCACTCCAGGACCTTGAGATGCTTCTTACGGAGCCACTCCTTAGTTGCCCTGGCCGTGTGTTTCGGGTCGTTGTCATGCTGGAAGACTCAGCCACGACCCATCTTCAATTACTGAGGGAAGGAATTTGTTGGCCAAGATCTTGCGATACATTGCCACATCCATCCTCCCCTCAATGTGGTGCAGTCGTCCTGTCCACTTTGCAGAAAAGCATCCCCAAAGAATTATGTTTCCACCTCCATGCTTCACGGTTAGGATGGTGTTCTTGGGGTTGTACTCATCCTTCTTCCTCCAAACATGGCAAGTGGAGTTTAGACCAAAAAGCTCTATTTTTGTCTCATCAGACCACATGACCTTCTCCCATTCCTCCTCTGGATCATCCAGATGTTCATTGGCATACTTCAGGCGGGCCTGCACATGAGCTGGCTTGAGCAGGTGGACCTTGCGTGCGCTGCAGGATTGTAATCATGACGGTGTAGTGTGTTACTAATGGTTTTCTTTGAGACTGTGGTCCCAGCTCTCTTCAGGTCATTGACCAGGTCCTGCCATGTAGTTCCTGGCTGATTTCTTACCTTCCTCATGATCATTGATGCCCCACGAGGTGAGATCTTGCATGGAGCCCCAGACCGAGGGTGATTGACCGTCATCTTGAACTTCTTCCATTTTCTAATAATTGCACCAACAGTTGTTGCCTTCTCACCAAGCTGCTTGCCTATTGTCCTGTAGCCCATCCCAGCCTTGTGCAGGTCTACAATTTTATCCCTGATGGCCTTACACAGCTCTCTGGTCTTGGTCATTGTGGAGAGGTTGGAGTCTGTTTGATCTAGTGTGTGAACAGGTGTCTTTTATACAGGTAACGAGTTCAAACCGGTGCAGTTAATACAGGCAATGAGTGGAGAACAAGAGGGCTTCTTAAAGGAAAACTAACACGTCTGAGAGAGCCGGAATTCTTACTGGTTGGTAGGTGGTCAAATACTTATGTCATGCAATAAAATGCAAATTAATGACTCATTAATCATGTGATTTTCTGGATTTTTTTTTTTGATTCCGTTGCTCACAGTTGAAGTGTACCTATGATCTACATGCTTTGTAAGTAGGAAAACATGCAAAATCAGCAGCGTATCAAACACTTGTTCTCCCCACTAACAGTTTGACCCAACATTTTTTTAACACCGGTCCAAGTTGTTTCATTAATTTCTATGTAGTTAAAGTAAAAATGTTATAAAAGAGTTAGATTTAGTAAAAAATAAAGCACTATGAGTATCGTTAAGGCAGAAAAGCACCATGTATCTCCAGTCCATCCTGTGAAAACACCCATGTGCATACACCCATGGGCAACCAAATAGTGACTATGGTACACTGTAGGCATTCACTGTCTTTGTCAGGACAACATGAATACTAACTTCATCTCAAGCTCTTGTGGCAAGAGCCTTAAACCCAAAACGTTGCCTGGATCATGACATGAGAAAACATAACCACACAGACACCAAAAACAACATTAACTTTTGGCTTACAGACAGAGACATGGGCATGCAAAATATTACTCAACTGCTACACAGAGTATTGTAAACAAAAAACAAAACTACTGTCACGTCCATAGTGTGAGGCAGAACCAAACGCAGACATTTTGAAATAAAAGGTTAATTTAATCCAAAGAACACAAGACAAAAACTACACAAACTGTAAATGAAAAATGAAAGGTCCTAAACGACTTACAAGAAACGTGTAGCGTATCCACTATGAGTTGAATTAAATGAACACAGGACTGTGAACATTGTGACACAAACAAACAATAAACCACACCGAGTGTGGGACAAACTCAGCCTAAGTAGGCTCCCCAATCAGAGGCAACTGAACACAGCTGCTCTGACTGGGGAGCCCACATCGGCATAGAGAAGGCTAAAGGCCTCTCTATGTGTCATTTCCTGACTGGGGGTGAGCCCCAAGGCACAGAGAAGGCTTGGGGCCCCAGCCAGGACATGACAACTATCCTGTAAAAATATTTTTTTGAGCGTTGAAGGAATACCAGATGAGATAAAAAAAATTGTATATATTCATTAAAACTTTTATATATTTCTTGGTATTCATTAATTGAATAACAAATTAATTAATCACAGGATTAGCATTGTCTTATTTTTCCAAAAGACCATATCACGCTAACAAGAGTGGGATAGGCAGTTGCAATTCAAGGATTTTGTATAAGGTAGGCCCATAAATAATACAATGAGGCCTACATCCTATGGTCCTGCTGGAAGAAAATGTTTAGGGTTTTAAATTGTGAAGAAGCTGTGAATATTTCCCTATCCCGGTCTTTTTATAATGTCTGAGCGTCTTCTATGATAACATTAGCAAGTGAACAATTCCCTATCCCTAAACTTAATGATGCTCACACATCCGTATCAACATCCAATAGTATAATATTCATGGAACTAGAGGAAATCAAAACTATAACTTTCAAAATGATAAAATGTAGTTACAATAAAACAGGCATGTACTGCAACAAAATATTAAACTAGTCTGCAAGTTAACGTCCTTGAAATAGTGACTCACTAGATATTTCCTTAGCTAGCGGCCTCCCCCCTAACTATGCCAGCCTGGTCAGCTAGATACAGATAGACAAGTAAATTGAATCGGTCAAAAACATGATTACGACCATTAGAAAAAAAACTGTGTAGTTCTAGTGAATTTCTACCATGCAGCAAATTATAATAAACCGGATTTACTTACCATGAATTGCGTTGTTTAAATTGGAAGCTTGTCTCGCCGATACCCATAAGGTTTGTTATAAGGGAGAACTATAAAGGAGAGAACCCCCAAATAACATAACGACAAATTAACCAGTCTTTAGTTCTCCGTTGACATACCACCATTTGCTTAAAATAAGAAATGATCAGGCAGTTGTAAAATAATCCAGGTAACAGCTATTGGCCTACTAGTGGACCGACCGAGTCGCTATCAGCCGCACACCCACTCAAACAGACAATTTTTTTCATAAATATTTTATTTGTAGGCTGTTAGTTAATTGCTCAAATTATGTTTTCATTGCAGTGTAGGAATACAACTGTAATAATGTATGGTAACGTTTGTTAATGTATTAATACCCTTGTTTCTACAGCTACAGAGCAAACATTGCATATATCCATTGGACATACTGTACTGTATATGAATGCTAATGGATGAATTGACATGATGATATTACAGTGACATTCATGTAGCCCATAGAATGACCCTCATTCTACGGGCTAAAAAACCCGTAACAAACCCTAGACTTACAAATACAATATAAAAACAATTTAGATTATTCTTGGAAATTTCATGTTTCCTTCCCTCTAAGATTTTTAAGGACAAAGATATTACCTATATTCAGATCTAAGTGTTTGCATCTTTCCTTGTGAGCGTGTGTAAAGTTGCTATTCTCTGTTTAGTCTTTCAGTAGTCACAAATGACCAGGTAATTTTTCAAACGTAAGCTTTAAAATATTCTCTCTGCAGCAATTTAATACTATTAATTACCCTTAAAAACATAATATCATGTTAACAACACATCCTCAATGACCGGCAATTGTAAGTAAAGCAATTTGAATGACTACTGATTTCCGTAATTTTATATGCATTTCTTCATTATTATGAACATGAAAAATCTGTGAAATATTACCTCCCAGTTCATGTGAAATTACATTTGAATCTGAAAATACCATGAATGGCAATTAAAAAAACATAATATTCCTGTAATCTTTAATTACGGTAAATACCTTGTAATTTTAAGGGTGTATGTTTAAATTACTTCAAATCTCTGTAAATACACAGGCATTACATCGTTTTTTGGAAAAACAGGAAAAATCTGTAAAAATATACAGAAAATATCCTGTCAAATAACTTTTTTTACTGTAAAAAAAACTGCTTTCAGCTCTTCTGCAGCAATCGAAGCACAATCCCATTTAAATAATAATGCAATGATGTACAAATTACTTAATCCCAGAATGTAATGGAAAATAGTACATAGAACCTTTCAAATGTTCAAAATTAGAATTGTTATTGTTTTTGGAAAGTAAATGCCTGAATTCTGAATTTTATGCCAGCAACGTGTTTAAAACAAGTTGTGACAGGGACATGTTTACCACTGTGTTGCATGACCTCTTCTTTTAACAACACTCTGTAAGGATTTGAAAACTGAGGGGACCAATTGCTGTAGTCTCAAAAGTTTAATGTTTTTCCATTCTTGCTTGATATAGGATTGGAACCACTGAACAGTTCAAGGTCTCCTTTGTTTTTTTTGTTTCTTAATGCAGCACATTTTTTTCAATAGGTGACAGGTTTGGACTGCAGTCAGGCCAGTTTAGCACCCAGACTATTTTACTACCGAGCCATGCTGTTGTAATAAGTGCAGAAAGTGGTTTGGCATTGTTTTGCTGAAATAAGCAAAGCCTTCCCTGAAAAGGGAAGCATATGACAGCATATGTTTCCCCAAAACCTGAAAACATTCTTCAGCATTCATGGTGACTACACACATGTGCAACACACTAATGCCACACTCATGCCTTGGCTAAAAGTTTTGAGAATGACACGAGTATTGGTTCTCACATAGTTTGCTGCTGCAGGGTTTTTAGATCTTTTTGTCAGATGTTACTATGGTATACTGATCGAAAATTACAAGAATTTCATAAGGCTATTATTGACAATTACATGAAGTTCAGTGTAATTCACTCCCTGCTAAAGTTTGCCCACCGACAAAGAAAGTTTCAGTCTATAATTGTAATGGTAGGTCTGTTTGAAAAGTGAGGGACAGCAAAGAAATCCAGATACATTTTCAAATAAGGTATACATTTATTTGCATTTAGTCTCTTTTTTAGTCTTTGCACTATTTTCTATTAAATATAGGGTTTAAATGATTTGCACATCATTGAATTCTGTTTTTATTTCCATTTTACACAGCGTCCCAACTTTTTGGGAAACAAGGTTGTAAATGTTGCCTTGAAGTTAATGCTAACAATTCCTACAGTTGTTATTTGGAAAGTATTTTACTGCAGGAAGTACTATATTGTTATCATAATGGTGAGGAAAAGGCATTTAACAAAAGAAGACAAACCATTATAACACTTACATGTAGGTCTTTTCTTTGGAGAAATTGCAAAGAAAGCTAAGCAGGGTACCCTTTCCTACACCATCAAAGGCATATGGAATCTGGAGGAAATTCTGACCGGAAAAGGTCTGGCAGACCAATAGCCACAAGACAATCATATGTTTCTGAGAGGAAACAGCTTAACATGAAGTAAGCAAGACTCAGTTTAAACTGTGAAAATAAGACTTTGAGGCTGGTCGAATGGCAGTAAGAAAGACAAATAAATACTTGGGCTCTTTTGCCGGATCAAGTCTGGATTCATCCAACATCAAGATCATGACCCAAAACATACCCCAGGTTATGTCAGAACTACCTTAGAAGACAAAAACATGACAGAAGGCTTAAAATCATGGAATGGCACAGTCTCCAGACGTAAACCCCATCAAACTGGTTTGGGGTAAACTTGGCAGAAGGGTGAAAGCAAATCAATCTATACTTGCACCAAATTTGTAGGAACTTCTGCAAAGTGTTGGGAGGAACAGTACAAACAATATTTACAATATTTCCATTGTAGATGGAATGCCATGACTCTGTTTGGATGTTATTTCTGCAAAAGGTGGCTACCTTTAGGAGTCCAAAATGTAGATACAATTTTGTTAAACAAAACAATTTAATGTTTTAATTTCATAGTACAATAAGCCTATAAACCTTTAGGTGTGCTGGTAGTGCACATCAATCACTTTAGATTCAAGTAGTTATTATTTCATTTTGGACCAAATTATCTCCATTCATTTTTATTAACGTATTACTTGTTAACTACTGGATTGCCAAGATGCCATTTCATGTTTTTCCAATAGATTTTTAGTTTTAAGTTTTATTTTCAAAATACATTAAGGCTGTAAATCACTGTGTGATTTTCAATAAAAACTTGTAGGTGTGCTAAAACATCACATCAATCACTTTAATCTATTCACTCGGCGCATTCAACCATTACAACCAACAAGAAATACTGGACCTCGAAAACACTGCTTAACAAATGTTTTCGACCTGCTTTACCTTCCACCGGAGATTGCTAGATTACCCCATGAAATATCCCATCTATTCATCTCTACAGCACCAGTTTCAACACACACACACAACTCATTCAGGGCCAATCTGAAAAGGGGCATCAAGATGGCCAAACATGCCCACAAACTGAGGATTGAGGAGCATTTCCACAACAACTCAGTCCCTCGATGCATGTGGCAGGGCATTAAAGCCATCACCGACTACCGACCAAAACACCCTACCCCCTCAGCCCACTTCACCAGGGACAACAAAGACCCAGCCATAACCTCATGACCATGACCTCGTCCCCCTTCAGAATGTCCATTGTGTAGGTGTCTTCTGCACTTGGCAGTGTGAACACACGCAAGGCGGCTGGTCCTGATGGTGTTCCCAGGCAGAAGGCTCAGAGCATGTGCCGGGCAGCTTCATTGACATCTTCAATCTGTCACTGTCCCAAGCGGTTGTCCCCACAAGCTTTAGGACCACAACCATTGTGCCAGCCTAAATGAATTTCGACCTGTTATATTCACCCCCATGATTATGAAGTGCTTCGAGAGACTGGTCTTGGCTCATCTTAAGTACTGCCTCCCTCCAACTTTGGGCCCAAATCAGTTTGCCTATCGCCCTAACAGGTTTACTGAGGACGCCATGTTCACCACTCTCCAGTCTGGCCTGACCCACCGGGACAAAACAAGAACATATGTGAGGATGCTCTTCATAGACTTCAGCTCTGCATTCAACACGGTTAGCCCCTCTTTATCAACAAACACCATGAAAAACTGAAACAAAATACAGATTAATTTTTTTTAATTCAAACATATTATCAGTACAAAATGAGTCTATTTTAAACTCTTCGTAAAATCTCCTCAGCATTAAATGCTGATTCAGCTAGCCAAGCGATCTGTCTTTTATAGCTAACTTCAATATTCTTCCGAAATATGAATTAATTCAACATATAAATCAATAGCAAACATAAGCACACCGTGTACGCCTTCTGAACAGAAGTTCAGGAGTAGCTAATCCTTTTCACCCCACTCTTATTCTGTTCACAATCCTTACTCCACGAATATTATCAGAAAGTTTGAGAGAGTTATCCTGATTACTTGATCACATGACTACTGTATGTTAATTATTCAACAGAAATCATTATTTCACTGTACCACAGGTACATGTTATTTAAAAATATAATTACACAACAACACTTGTTATAATAGCAAAACCTGTAGCGACAGCTACATCAACCCTGGTCAAAAAGGCACAACAGCGCCTATATTTTTTAAGGAAGTAAAAGAAGGCACACCTATCTTCTAACATCCTAGTAAACTTTTACCGCTGCACAGTCAAGTACATACTAACTGTGGGTAAAAACTCTCCCAAAGACCTCCAGCAGAAGCGCTGTCTGCGGAAGAGCATGTGGCATCATCAGGGACCCTTCACACCCAAGCCACGAACTGTTTGCCCCCCTGCCATCAGGCAAGCAGTACAGGCCTCTTCATTCCTGCACCAGTAGGCTTAGGAACAGTTTCTTCCCAGCTTCTGTTACCCTGCTGAACTCCGTGATCCAACTCTAGTCTTACCTCCACCACTACCTCCTGCTCTACACATTGCTCCCTTATTTTGTTATTTGCATTGCATTTGTACTAATGCATTCTGTTTGTACTTCCCAATGTTTCCACTTTGTTACATTGCATATTACTTACCTATGCCAATTGCACATACATACATTGCGCTCATACATTGGACCATCCTATAAACTGACAAACTGCTCCGCATAACATTTTTGCACTGCTGGTTGGATGCAAACTGCATTTCATTGTACTGTATTGTACTGTTCATAGACAATAACAATTAATCTAATCTAATAGCGAGCACTGTTTTATTAAGGTCACACTGCTCTAATTGTAATTATAGGGTGGGAAGCATTTAAGTTGCTAAGGAATCAATTGCCGTAGTTCAAGTTTACTATATTCCTCTTTAATGTAATTAATGTAATTTCTCAATACATTCATAGTTATTGTATATTACGTATGTCCTACATTATTTCTAGGTGTGCTGTGTTATGGTTTCTCCTTTTTGCTAGGTTGCTCTCTTTCCCAGATTGATAATGTTCCACATAGCATGTGTGGTTGTCACAATAGTTCAAATGCAGACATGCTGATAACTAGATGTTATTGTAGATACTAACTAACCTTTTTTTCCTGATCTCTCAAGATTGTAGAAATGCACTATTTAAAGAAACAATATTGATTAGATGTGGTTGTTTGGCACTTTTCTATTTAAGAAACAACGAAAAATGAATTTATACACCGAAGTCTTCAAAGCAATTGATAATAAGTGGCAGGTTGATACTTCACATGTTCTCTTAAGGTCATTACTCTTCTCTTGATGTGGCGATCCAGTCCTGGAAAACATCTCTCAAATACATACTGTAAACCATGTACATAAGTACTGTGCTATGCGGATGATAATAATTTTCTCCCTGCTTGATTCACCTCTTCTTGACATTTCCATAAAAGAAAAGGATGTTTCATTAGCTATCCATTATATTTCAGGATTAACAAGGGTCAAGGAATAGACATCAAGAACCTCAGCTCCAGGTCAGTCCTCACAGTGAACAACATGACAGAGGATCGCTATGGTAACTACACGTGTGTTGCAGCCAATGTCCTAGGAAGGGCCAATGCCAGTGTGCCTCTTATTCGTAAGTAATCTTGATATCCATGTCATTGCTGACATGCGCCTGTTTTTTGCGGGATGTTATATTATAAACAACTTTATTAATGTGATTGCTTCACCACCTCTTTACAGCTGGTTGGATATTATGTCATTTGTTTTTGAATGGGTATTTTTGGTGTTGAATTAGTATTTTGTGTGTACATTTCTGTGTTTGTATAAGGTGTGTGTGTGTGTGTGTGTTTGCTTGCGTTTCTGCACACATCCCGCAAGCCACAAAATATAATATATGCTGTATAAGCTGGGCCCTGCGGATATCTGTTTACACACACTTTGAGTTCAGTGATTAATAACAAACAAAAAAACACTGAGAACAGACAAAACAAGATTCTCATAAATAGCACAAGTAAATTGCTTTAAATACCTGTGTTATTCTCTCTGTGACTTCAGATAGATCGTGGATATTGGGCCTGGAGAGGTCTGCAAGGTCCCTTAGGTGTACTAAACAAATGCACCATTCTTGTCTTCACACAGTGGAAAGCATACATTTATATTTCTCTCACAAATACATTATAAATACACTTCTGAGAATACAAATGATGTGTACTCTTGGGGTTTACATGCAAGTCATGTACAATAAAACCTGCCTGACCTACCACTCTGGAGGATTATGTTAATCAGATACTCCATTTTGAAATATGTTTGTACAGATAAAAAAAAAACATCTCCCACAAATATATGTGTCGTTATAGGTATATGTACATGTATATGTTTCTGCATCCAGTATGAAAGAATATAAGGTTAGTTATGTGAGAAACCCTGATGCTAGCTGAGTATCAACATTATATTTGTTGATACTCTGACTGTCATTTTATTTGTGCAAAGAAATATATATATTTCAATCGGTTAAAGTTTTTGGATTGTTGTGCCAAATGTGCTGTTAAAGTAATGATTAAAGTCAACTTTCAGAGCTACTCATCCTGATCCTGTAAAACAGGATTATTTTAACATCCAGAGCTCCAGACTAACACTTCCACTAGTGACATTGAGTATTTCAATTGTGCACAAGCTCATTGTTTAGATGCACTCATCCTAAAAGTCATATATCATACAAAAGTCATATATCATACAATCAAATAATAGTTTTAGTCACACTGGTGCAACATATTCAAACATCAAAAAGCTTTGAAAATATTTGGTCCCATTTGTGTACAATATAGAAACATGACATATCATTTTCACAAAACAATAACATTTAGTAGTTATGCGGTCGAAACTCTGTGTCCAAATCTATAGGTTTGTTGGTGAATTCTCCCAGAAACGTAATAAAACATACTAGACCATGACCTAGAATGTATTACAAGCTTGTAGGTGATATACCAGTTGACACAAAGAGTTCTGCAATGTACGACATCAGTGTACAACCTCAGTGTTTGAAAGAAATGGATGACAACAAAATACCCATTTGGAATAATTTTATAATGTAACTCAAAGTTACATTCCCCTGACCATGGGTTTAGGGCCTATCTGACCAGTCTAATTAATCTTATCCATACCTACCTAACCTCCACCCAAATTACCTAAATTTCCATATGGAACATTGAATCTACAACCCTGTTTGCAAAAATTTAGGACGCTTTGTAAAATGGAAATAAAAACAGAACACAAAGATGTGCAAATAATTGAAACCCAATATTCAATACAAAATAGTACAAAGAAATGAGTTGCTGGCATCAAATACACCAAATTCAAAGGCATATACAGCTCTGGAAAAAATTAACAGACCACTGCAGAATTATTAGTTGCTCTGGTTTTACTATTTGTGTTGGGATAAAGTATATTTTTTCCCAAAGAAAAATATAGTCATTTAAAGCATGTATTTGCAGAGAATGACAACTGGTCAAAAGAACAAAATAAATAAACAACGCAATACTAATGTTTTAGCAATGAAAGCAATATTTGGTGGAATAACACAGATTTTCAATCTCAGATTTCATGGTCTCCATCAGTATTTCACATTAATGTTGGGTGACTTATGCCACCCCGGCGCAATAATTCAAGCAGCTAGACTTTTTTTTATGGCTTGTGACCAGCCATCTTTCTCTTGATCACATTCCTGAGGTTTTCAATGGGATTCAAGTTTTTGGATTGGGCTGGCCTTGACAGGGTCTTGATCTGGTGGTCCTCTATCCACACCGTGATTGAGCTGGCTGTGTGGCATGGAGCATTGTCCAGCTGAAAAAAGCAATATCTATAATATAATGCTATTTAACAACAATATAACAACTTTTTTGGAAACCATATTTTCAATACAAATAGCTGTCAGTATTTTCTAACGCAATTGTTGTCCTCTATAGTTAAGTATGTAGAACACTGTTAGTAACTCCAGGATAGTGAATCCCGTTCCCTGGACTACCATGATTAAAGAATGTATGCATGCTTGATGGTACGTTTTTTTTTTGAAAGTGTCCTATCTTGTACTCCAAAAGTATTTAGATTGACTCTTTTTTGCCTTTGTATTTCAGCACTTTGAGATAATACAATGAGGCTATGTACTGTACAGACTAGATCGTCAGATGTAATCTGAGTGCAGGTAATTTGGTTAGATTGCAGATAGGTGTTAACATTTTGCCTAGTCATCAACATAGCCTATGACTTACTGTTGAAATGTTTTGCCTAATTCAATCAATCAATAACTGTAGCATGAATAATTAAAGAAGTAGATATAGGGTTTGTTAAATTATGTTTAATAATTTTTGTGCACTGAAAAATGGTTGAGTTGGTATGAAAATATTAGATTTAGTGTATTTACTTTGCAGAGACAATGTACAACTGAATATAAATCTCACCAGTGAGAGGTGATGTGTTGCAGTTGATGGCAGGAATATATTTAAAACATAGCAATACAAAATATGGCATTAAACTAGACCTATAAATATATGTACTTTTTATAGGTAGGACCAGATAAATGTATATAAATCCCAATACAAAATCAAAGGACTATCAACGTAAAAAGATTTCAGAGGGTAATCAAATCTGCTCTTTGATTTTTGTATCAAGTGTTCCATCACACTGATAAAAGGACCCACCATTGAATGTTTTGGTTGATATTTTAGAGTTTTTGATTCAGATTATCTGTTTATTATGTTAAATTTTCATACATTAAAAAAACGTATGGTTGTTTTTAACCCCTGGGGATGTCCAAATGTGAAATAAAACAGCCTACCTGTTGGAGTATAAAACAACTACATGTCAACATATGTTTTTATATTCGCTTCACACATTTTCACCAATATACTCAAGGAGTCTTCTCAAACAGTGTTTTATATTCATCCTTCTTCTAGTTAAGGGTTTTGAGAATCCACAATATAAAAGACATCATGCTACTATAAAGGATGACCTCCTTTCAAAAGGTCAAAATAGTGCCTGGGTGATTTTGAAATCACAAGAAGGTCTTAGACCTTTAAGGGTTAATGAGGTTGTGCATGAGTAGTTGTATTGTTTGATATTGTTTGCATTAGGATAGGGTACTGCAACATTTTCAAGTAAAAGTCAATGTGAGCATATATGATTGGACTTGCGGTGACGGTGTTCAGGAGTGTGATTGTACCGTCCTGCCTGGCAGCAAATCTTGTAATACTACTATTTTAGGCCTGTGTAATGTTTGACAAATAATTGTGTTTTGTGTTTTTTGATTGATGGGATCAAGAATTATGTCAAGATATTTTAATGAAGTGACAGTTTTAATCTTTTGACTGTTTATAAGGATTCCATGGTAGACCAGCTGCTTTTTTCTGATGAAAATTTCCTATTATGTCAACATTCCTATTTGTCAACATTCTACATAACTGCTGTTGACTTAAGGCACCTGATCTGCACTCTTTCTTTGGGTGTAGATGATTGTATCATTAGTATACAACAGGATTTCCAATCCTGAGGAAAGACTAAATAATTTACTAAAGCCCAAGAATGGATCCTTGGGGCACTGCAATGGTGCACCTCCTTAGTGGTGAGAGGACGTTGTTGATCTGGACACGTTGGTCCCGGGCAACTTAGGTAGGGCTCCATTCATATAAGGGCTATTTGCGAGTGGTTGAAACTGGACAGTTTGGAGAGGAAGACTTGTTAACAGTGTCAAAAGCCTTTTTGTGTCAAGGAAGACTGCTTTTGACAGTAAGGAGAGTATTAAAAACAGTATGGCTGTCAGTGCTGGGAATCATGGACTGAACTTTTGACCCAGCTCAAAACTAGACAATGAAATAACCATTAAAATTGGTTGAACCGCCTACAGATTGTTGTTGACGCTACATACCCATTGGAAATAAATGGAAAAGGCTCTTCCACAGCGTGTGGCTGTGACAGGTTTATCATGCCCTTAATGCTGCTATTATTTTGAAGGCGTTAAAGCATTTTTTTTTTAAGCCTCTGAACCATAGTCAGTGCTTGACTTAAGAGGGAGCTGTTTGTAGCAACAGTGTACCGTAACTTTCCTAGCACAGATACTTTTTTCAAAATAGCTATGTATGCATTCATGTCATAAGTCTTGTTTGCTCACTACTTGTCTGTGAATCCGTTATTACCCATTAGTTAGCACAAAGAATGCGCTGTCCCTAGTAAATGAAAATGGAGTATCTCTCCTTAAGTCCCTCATCCCCTTCTTCCTCTAAAAACCCAGCAAACGAGAAGGCTTGCGGCCTCCCCTCTGACCCTCTTCTTCAACTGGTTCCGAGACGGTCTGTGTGTATGATTCCACCTGCTAACACCTTGCTTGTAGCATGGTAAGTTACCGTTATTAAATGTTTTTGCTAGCCTAGGCTATGCATTAATGTCGTCGCCATTCACCAACAAAACATATTCTAATAATGGAATTAACTAACAACTTCCATGCTGTGCATACATTACATCTTTCCTGATGATTGTTTTGTAGATTAGCATCTACCTATTGCCTTGCCTTCCTTACACCTTTGCTATTATTCAAGTACCCTAACTTATGTATTTGGCTGAATTTTGGAAAGTTTTATAGAAAAGTATTTGGATGTGTCCAACCTTCATAAAAAGAAAAAACTCAGCTGGAAGGTTGGCCCTACTTTATCCAAGGTACTGAACCGCTGCGATTGACTGAACCCTCTCTCAGCAAGGAATATTCATCTGATTTAACAGTTGATAGAACAGACATAATCACAGATTGAATACGTTTTGCCACAACTTTTTTCATTCTCTTCAGGCAAGAGAGAAGCATATTGGATATTTTAGTGTGTTACTTGAAGCCTATGGACATGAATGGTTTAATAGAATATTATTGGGAGAATTCCAAATAGATTTAAATGATTGTTACAGAGGTTGCTCATCTCCAGCACTATTGTACCGTTTTGAAACTGTCAAACTGCTGTGGCACTATTCCAAACGCATCATGACGCTAGAGTGCTGATTTGTGTTTCCCTATCTCTCTGATCTCTTGCTGCTTTGATTAGGTTGGAAGATCTTTGTTAAAAGTTTCAGTAGGAATAGCCTACTGACAAATTGTGCAAGTCTGTTTTGTAAGTCTAATGGCTGAGTGTAACCTCAATTCCTTTCGTACTGGGCGCCTAACCTACAGCTTGAGTAGTGCATATTCATTTCCAATCTGGGCAACTAGAGCAATGTGCTTGGTATTCTATTAATTATGTTTATTATTAAGAAAACATAGAAAATATCTATAGGCTGACAACTGTGCTTACAATTGGATATTGGAAAAAACCCACTCACGGCAAAGCCAACACTGTGTGAGGCCTTCTCACCATTCATCCATTAATTTCTCTGTCACACCCTCTAAATGCAAACAGCAATCATAACCTCTCACGATTGAACGCAACTCTCAACCCAGATCGCAATCACTAGAATTCCAGACACCTGTTCCTCATTCCTCAGGTCAGTTTCCTTTAAAATAGAAGGAGATTTCTTTTTTGAAGGAGATCATATCAGGGATAAATGATTTGAGGTCAAGCAAGGTACGTGAACTGTAGTTGAATATGCACTGGACTTCCATACCTTTGCTGCAAGTGGTGGGTTGAGCAAATCTGCTCTACTCACAGTCTATGCCCAGCGGAGTCAGAGCCCATGCAGCTGGGACGCTCTCCTTGACCAACACAGAGTAACAAGGCTGATTTCAAGAGGGTCTCTGTACTGTGGTGAGAGGGCACATACTCAACCAGTACCCCACAAGACCTTCATGTTTGGGAGACACCAAATCCAATCCCAGCACTCAGGTAGGCGTATCCCATCTGTTAAATATTACCCAAAGGCAATGGGATTTACCTTTTAGTCTCTGTGAACATGGTCACGATCCACCAAGAGGGGTTGCTGGACTCAGAAGCAGCTGGTAATTTTGTGTCTACACAATCCTGGCATCTCCTGGATTAAACTGGAAATTATTTAATTGAGTGGAACCCGCCTATGTTACTGTCTCTGTTTACCCTGTTGGCCCATCTCTTGTTGAGTCGCTGCTCCCTCACTGAAACCCACTAATGCAATGAATCTGTACGTCTTATGCTGCCTCCAGCTTCTTTTTTTCTGAGTAAGAAGGACGGCCGACTACGTCTGGGAATAGATTATAGGGTATTAAATTATATTAACATTAAGAACCGCTAACCATTACAGCAGATTGCAGCTGCCCTTGAAAGAGTAGGACAGGCCACTATGTACACCAAATTGGATTTAGGAGTGCCTACAATCTGGTTAGTATCAGGAAAGGGTATGAGTGGAGGACAACTTTCATTACACACCATGGACGCAGAGTAATTTGCCATGCCCTACGTACTTCTTCCACTGCAATCTTACAGTCCTATGAATTACATCTTTAGGGACATGATTGACCATTTTTATTTATATACCAGGAGCAACTTTTGTCCAAGCCACTTGCTGACTTCAACTGGTTCTGTGGAGCCACACTTCGTTGGCGTTTACGCATCCTGTATCACTCGGGCCACTAAGCTCCTCAGCCATCCATAACGGTGGTCCCCGTTAGTCAAGGATGTCTAAGACTACATACTGTCCTGCCCTGTCTGCGCCTAGTCTAAGGGTTCAGGTCAACCGCCAGAGGATAAGCTATTACTCCTACCAACACCACACCGGCCCTGGTGCTGCATAGCCATGGACTTCAATGAGTATCCAATGAGTTCACAGTTATTTTGGTGGTGGTGGATGTGGAAGGATGTGCTGTTTGGTTCCCCAGACTCAACTAAACTATCTAATGCCATGCAACTGGATGATTATGTATTCCAAAAGGTGCTCTGACAGTTTGGGATTCCAGAGGACATTGTGTCTGATAAAAGGCCCCAGTTCATAGACACCTGTTCCTCCTCTACACTTCCTATATATAGTTGACCTCAGCCATTTTCTCTTTGTGAACTATTGTTTTTAGTTGACTTACCAAGCCTGTGTTATTGAATACCCTTTATTGACTGATTTCCTTGTAGCGTTTTCTGCCAGTTGTTTTTTTTTCTTCTCTGCTCTGCTTTTCTCCCATCTGTACGTTTGCTAGAGACCTTCGTTTTGGCCCGGCTCTTTGTCCAAAGGGATTTCCCTTTTACCTGCTGATTCCAGTACTTTTGCCTAGCCTGATTGACCACCCGTTGCAAAACATAGCCTGCTTGTTTTTGTATTCTTTGACACCTTTTCCTGTGTCCATTGGATGTTAATTAAACTTTGCATTTCTGCCATTGGAACTATAATCATCTGTATGATTGCATTACAAACACTGGTAGTTAGACCTAAATTGTCTTCCTAGTAAGGCAATACTAAAGAGTGAACATGCACCAACATCAAATATGTTCACTATTTAACCACCATTCTTTAAGGACCACACTGTGCCTCTGTGGCCTCCAAACTGCAGTGAACTGTCATCGCAGTTTGACAGGTTTAACAACCTGATCTGATGTAATCCAACTCAATGTCAAGAGTAAGACTGGTGCATGCCTATTCTACTTGGAGGTGCCCATTCAATTCGTATTGAAACAAATCAATATATAAAAAAATCTGTCAATTAAACAAATTATTATTTTCCCAAAACAGAAATTACCAGAATATGATAAACCGGCTGCCAAACAGTTATAATTTAGGCTAGGGCTGCATGATTTCAGCAAAAAAAAAAAGGTAAATGAGATGCACATCACATGAGGCAACGGCACGTATTGTACGTCCGTAATATACTGCTTAATGAATTAAGGAAACACCTAATCTTGACAGTATAACACAAAGTCAATGAAACTGCAGGGATATCAATCTCCAATAAGCGATGATAAATCTGTTTTACCTGTGCAAATACAAGTGACAACAGCTACACTGGAGCAGCAACAGCAAAATATCCCCCAAAAAGGGAATGGTTTTGCAGGTGGTGGCAGCAGACAATTGCTCTCTCCTTCCTGACTTATTCTTTTGTTGTTGGCGGTACCTGCAGCCCATCCAGGTTGCACAGATAGTCCGGCTCCTCCAGGATAGCACATCCATATGTGCCGTCACAAGAAGGATTGTGGTGTCTTCCATTACAGTCTCAAGAGCACGGAGGAGATTGGTTGCACAAGGGGAACTGGACCAAAGCACTACCAGAGCGCTCCAAAATGACCTCCAGTGCGTTGCTGGTGTGCATGTTTCTCACCAAACTGTCATTGATGCCATTGACTGGCCCTCACGTTTCCCAGACCTTAAATTGAGAACCTCTGGGACGTAATGTATTGGTGCATGCAACCCCACCAAGTAGCGACAGATGCCCTGATCCAGGACTGGGATGAGATCCCCAGTACACCATCTACCGTCAAATCAGGAGCAATCCCTGGTGTTTTCAGGAGTGCATACAAAGAAGTGAGGGCCACTAATACTACTAAGTTGCCCTGATGAAATGCACACAATTGGAACAGCCTGTGATTTCAAATGTTTTCTCAGTTTATTCTCAACGAATTACATGATGTACAGTTAAATCTCACATTGGTATCGATGAACAAAATATCAATTTGAGCACTGTTTTTCTTGTAGGTGCTGTAGATATTTTTGTAGATTACTTAAATAGCTGGACTAGTTTTTATTAAATACTTGATGGTTTTAGTTTACACTGCAACTGCTAGCAAGGATGTCTGGTTCAAGTTAATGAGGGGCACCTAGATATTGTTCCACATACACAAAAGCTTGGTTATTAAAAGTTTGGGGTTTAATGTCAGTGCCTACAAACATTCTTAAAGAAAATGTACCTCAAGGGTTAATAAATGTTGCCTAACTAGCTATGGCATCGGCACACATAGTAAATGTTGCAAACGCCATTGCACTAAATGAGCAGTTAAACTAATAGTTCGACACAGGCTGCACCTTCAAATTGGTAAGAAGTGAAAACACTAAACTTTAACTCAGTTTTATTCAGTTTAGTAACACATTATGTAGGTTATTATCTTCTCTTAGGTGAGATTATCTACGCTATTTACACATGTTTAAAAATTGCAAATTAAAAATGTGTCAAATAAATCACAATTAAATATTTTATCCAAATCGTGCAGCCCTAATTAAGCCTGTTAGTCTAAAAATAGTGGAAATTGGTAGTTAATTGTCTTATGAGGAGGACCTTCCAATAATTCCAAATCAAAGGGACATAGTCTGAAGAACATTTGAGAAGAGATGAGAATTGCAGTGAACTATTTTTTAGACATTCAAAGTATATCTCTAGTTTATAGCTGAGCTTTCTTAAATAAAAAAACTTGAACGTGTAGTTTCCTTCATTCCCTGTCCTTTGTCCATGTGGATTATTTTCTTTTGTGTCGCCATCCTGTTAATAATACATGAATGTCCTCTTTTTCCCTTCTTCCCATTTTTTTCCCCGTAGCAATTATTGAACCCACCGCAACTAGTGCTGTCTCCCGCTCAGGTCAGTATATGTCACTGTGCTGTACATATCCCAGCAAAGGGACCCACGCCACACTAACCTTAAAGCCTCTCTTCATCTCCAATTTCTCTCAAATTGCTGGGATGCCTGCTGGGTGGCAGCTTCTCTGTTTTTGCTTTCATTTTCCTTTTTTTCAGGATGAGTCTTCTTTTTGTTTACTTTTTCTTTTCTGTTAATGTGAAGAACTTGTCTGTCTCATTGCAAACCTCCACCTCTCTCTTGTTGAGTCTAATGACAATGTTACTTACATGTGGCTCTTGGACCCAAGCTTTTTCCGTCATGCTAATGGCTTTCTTCTGGCTTGTTCAACCCTCCCCGTGTTACCTAACTGCAGTCTGCATGAAGTGCAGGAACACCATGAAAGGGCCATGTTTTTCGTTTTCTGTGTGCAGTGGCTCTATCACAGTTTCTGTCCTAGAAGCAGTCTGTTGCTATCGCTTCTCTAACCTTTTCTGCTGCTGGTGTTGTTGTGGCCAGTGTTTTTCCACTTTACTTCTGCTGCTTTCAAACTGGAGCTCAGAACAAACTCTTTAACAGGCCGGCTTTTCTTCCACTGTCATAGTTTAAAGCAAGTCACAGAATGTAATCACTTACAGTGGTTACATTATTCTACCCAATAAAACTCACTCAGATACACACAGGCATTGCATGAAAACCTCTAGTCTATCCAAATTTGTTTTTTATCCTGAATTATACACTGCTTAACCAAATTAAGGGAATATGTAATCATTGCAGTATAACACAAAGTCAATTAAACATATCAATTTGTTCAGTTAGGACACAAAAGCAATTATGAATCAATGTCATTGTTTTGGTGCAAATGAAAGTGACAGCTGCACTTGAGAAGCATCAGCAAGGCAACCCCCAAAAAGAAAATGGTTTTGCAGGTGGGAGCCAAAGACAATTTCTCTCTCCTTATCCTTCCTCACTAATTCTTCACTAGTTTTGACCATTCAAGTTATTCAGGTTGCACAGGTAGTCTAGCTCGTCCAGGATGGCACATCCACACAAGCCATTGCA
Source organism: Novumbra hubbsi (assembly GCA_016801125.1). Taxonomy (NCBI): domain Eukaryota; kingdom Metazoa; phylum Chordata; class Actinopteri; order Esociformes; family Umbridae; genus Novumbra; species Novumbra hubbsi. The sequence goes on from JACXGK010000931.1 coordinate 50,149, forward strand.
AGAAGAATGACTGTGTTTCCCCATCTTAAGAGTATGGAGAAACCAGGATGGTACATCCACACGTGCCATTGCAAGAAGAATGACTGTCTCCCCGTCTTAAGAGCATGGAGAGACCAGGAGATAGCCGTTACTCAAGGAAAGCAGCAGCAGGACATCAACGCAGCAGCAGGACCCGTATCTGCTTCTTTGTGTGAGGAGGAACAGGAGGAGCACTGCCAGAGTCTTACAGAATGACCTCCAGCAGGCTACTGGTGTGCATGTTTCTGACCAAACTGTCAAAAACAGTCTCCATGAGGGTGGATGTCCTCTAGTGGGACCTATGCTCACAGCCCAGCATCGTGCAGCTCAATATGCACTCGCCAGAGAACATCAGAATTGGCAGGTCCCTCATTCGTGCCCCTTTCTTTTCACAGATGAGAACAGGTTCACACTGAGCACATGTGACAGATGTGAAAGAGTCTGGAGACACCATGGTGAACATCATGCTGCCAGCAACATCTTCCAGCATGACCTGTTTGGTGGTGGGTCAGTGATGGTCTGTGGAGGCATATCCTTGGAGGGTTGCACAGACCTACAGATCCTAGCATATGGTTCCTAACGGCTGTTAGGTATGGGAGGAAATCCTATGATGCATTGTCAGACCAACTGGTGTATTGGGCCCTGGGTTCCTCCTGGTGCAGGAAAATGCCCGGCCTCATGCGGACAGTGTATAGGCATTTCCTGGATGAGAAAGTCATTGATGCCATTGATTTTTTTTTTATGTGAGTTTGAATCCTGCCCTCAATTGGTTGTTAATTTTGGTTTCCTTTAATATATCCTTTATATATTTCCTTTTATCAGGACCTCATGTGTGATTTGTGTTCCCTTAATTTGTTTAGCATTGTTTTGAGTTCCTTTAGGGAGATGTGGCTCTTGATGAGCATGCATTCAACTGCATCTCTTGCTTTATTGACTATAGGGATTGTGTTAAATAAATAACAGCTCTCAGACAATGCACAGGTTTGAACTCTCATTTCATGTATTGCTAAGAACTAATGACAATGTCATGGTCTAACACAGCAGTGCCTTAGCTTGGGAAAGGCAATTTTTAAATACATGTTAATAGGTACCCCACTGATTTATTCAAATCTTCTAATTAGTTATAACAATATCTCATTTCATTTCCAAACTGAAGTGTGAAAAATTGAATTAGCAGTGAGCCTCCATTTCCTTTGTTATTGACTATGAGAGATATCAGACAGGTGAAACATATGCAAAAACAATTTATGTCCCATGTAAACCTTTTCCCCAATGTAGAATCAACAATTTAATGAAAACATGAAATGTGGACTCAATAATAATAATAATAATAATAAAAAGTGTGATAGTTAGATAGCCCTGAAAATTCATGCTGAAGACAAACAACCCAAATAAAGTAAATCAGAATAACACCAGAAGTACATTTGCACATATCCGGAATTTGACCTAGGTGATTAAATCTGTGTATGTAACATGTTGTGGGCTCCTACAGTTTTGTCTGTAATTATTGGGCCAGTGAACTATTTGTTTGTTCTTTTTGCTTTATGAGGCTATAGCTGCAGCAGGTAGGGTGCAGATAACTTAGTGGTTAGATGAGTGAAACAGTAACTAAAAGATTGCAATATGAAATTATGACAAAGTGAAAAATGCTTTAACTGCCTTGCTGAAGTACAGAACATCTCAGTTAACTTATTACTCCAACGTCCTTTACTATCATCTTACCTGGTACATGTCTATATTTCAGGGCCCCTGAATGGATTCATATGAAATCAAAATGTAACTCTTATGTTTAGTATTTTATATAATTTCCTGTTGAATTAACTGTTGAAAGTCTAAGACACATTGTACCCACCAGATGCCGGGTATTGTCTCTGGTTTATGCTTTGCCAGCTCTGTACTGCAGTTTCTTTAAGTTTGCTGTTTCTTTTTGCCTAAAAGAACTGCAAGGCATGTTTAATTGGATTACAATCTGAAGGTTGACTCGGACAGTTCTGCTTTTTGGCCATTGAGTTTGCACTTCTGTACCCCTCAGAATTAATACTGCTGCTGCTATCAGAAGTTACATCAACAATGAAGTCGGTTGCCATGGCAGCCATACATGCCTAAGCCATACCATCCCAGTATTTCACAGATGAGGTGATATGCTGTGGATCTTGTACACCACTTTTATAGTGTTTTTACCCTGATTATATATTTATATATATATATGCATACCTACATGACAAATGCACCCCTACACACACCTCAAACTTTATTTTTAACACTTAAAATTAGGCTACATTGTTAATATTGCATTTTTATTTTTAAATCTGCATTAACATTTGAATATAGTCCACTGTAAAGTGGGGTAAGTCTTTGAAAATGAAATGTCAAACCGTGCATTTTAATATTAATTTTGTCATAGAACACAATTCAACTTGGTGTAGCAGTCAAGCCTTGTGCTCTGAACTGTTGTTATTTTAATAGCTTGCATTTTACTGTCGATAACGTATAGACATGAGGACAATGGACATCCTTGTCTTATGTCTGGCATACATAATTTAAATAAGTGCAACGCATTAGGTAGAATTTTAGCATCACAATATTGAAGTGTAAGTGGCCTTTACATTTCTTTTTTATAGGGAGATTAAACCTTCTTGCTGGGACTCGTATAATTTAACTTTTTCATAAGTGTAAATAAAACAAGCTAATAAAGGCTCCTTAGGCACATCAAAGCAAGAAAGATACACCTATATTGGTATGCCATCAAGCTCTTTTGACACATCGGTCAGAAATGACTTATTAGTTTCAAGATGTGATTTTATTGTTATTGGGCCTTTTTCCTATTGTTTCTGTGCATTTGATAATTTTACAGAGTTGTCCAAAGAAAGTCCTTGCAGTTCACTTCATTCAGTAGATATCTTGGAGACTGTGGAGAACTAGGGAGCACATATCATTAGGTAAGTCGTAGAGGACCTTGTCTTCTGTGAGAATTTTTGTTGCATTCCTATGCTTCAAATGAAGGTATTTGAGGCATTTTCCCCATTTTACATCCAATTAGCTTTATTTGTGTAAGAGATTAAATTTAATGTTTTTGTTTGCTGTTAATCTCTACTATTAATTCCTACATCTCATTTCTTATTTTAGTGTCCTTTAACAGTTATTTTTTTTTCGTTAACTATAATTAATTACCAGCCTTTAAATGAAATAGGTTATTATAGATGTTTAAAACATTTTTTGGGTCATCTTTATTTAGGTTGTAGGGATTAACCAGCCAGATCTTTTTATAGGATAGTTTCATGAAAAAAAAATTGTCCATCCTTCGTAAGCCCCTTTTGAGGACAGTTTAAGTCAACATTTTTGTTTATCATCAACAGCTGTGTATGGTGTCCAGCTGTGTATTGACAGTAAATTAACACAGATAATCCCCCGGTATTTAGCTGGCAATCTCCAAAATACAGAAACAAATATGTCCCATTAGCTAGCTAGCTACCTATCTCCCAAATAAAAAAGACTGAAAAGCTGGCAAAAAGGTAGCAAAATAACTTCAGCTGACAACTCAACTGACAAAGTTAGTCCCATGGTCGAAGACAGTGCCATTGTCACTGCATAAACTGTACTGTAGCTTGCTAGCATTACTTGCAAACTGCCGTTCCGGCAGCCATGGCCTCATTTTGGAAAGTCTGACTAATGTAAGTTGCTAGGCAACTGGCATTCAGTGTGGCTCGCTACCCATCGGCCTATGTTTTTTGCCACAAAAACTTGAATATTTACGAAAACTTGCAACGAAACCTTCCACAAAACAATTGCAATGCAAATGAAACGAGACGCACATTTTGATCCTTGTCATATCTCCGTAGTGCTGTAGGAAGAGTTAGGGTGGCTAAAATAATAAATATATATATATTTGGAAAGTATTCACAGCGTTTAACTTTTTCCACATTTTGTTATGTTACAGCATTATTCCAAAAGGGATTCAATTAATTTTTTCCCCCAAAATTCTACACGCAATACCCCATAATGCCCCAAGTACAGGATTGGATCATAAGATTTAGATTAGCTCATTTTCTATGTCCTTATTTATTTCATTTATTAGAATTATTTTTTTATTATTAATGTTTTTAGTATAAATATTATTATTTTTTAAATCTATATATTTATTATATATTTTTTTTTCTTTATTAATAATTGTATTCTTTATTTATTTGTTTTTTTACTTCCCTTCTTTCTATAAACTGAAGTATGTAAAGCTCTGATGGTACACACTTGGTACAGTAGATGGCGGTATGCACTTATACATGTTGGTTTGCCATTAAAAGACAGAAAAAGAATGCGGCACTGCCGGAGAAAACATTATCAGTGTTATTATCTTCAACTGTCTGTGGTCATAATGTTATGGCTGATCGGTGTATGTACAGCTCTGGAAAAGACCAAAATGATCAGTTTCTCTGGTTTTACTATGTATAGGTATGTGTTTGGGTCACATGAATAGTTTTGTTTCATTTAGAGCATTTATTTGCAGAAGATTACAACTGGTCAAAACACCGCAAAGAAAATGAGTTCATATTCATTTTTAAACCGTACAATACTCATGTTTTTAACTTATGAAGACAGAAATCAATATTCTGTGAAATAATTTTGAGATTTTCAATCACAGCTTTCAGTCTATCACTTTGATGTTGGTTGACTTTATGCCACTCCTGGCGCAAGAAGAAATTCAAGCAGCTCGGCATTGTTTGATGATTTGTGACCATCCATCTTTCTTTTGATCACATTCCAGACGTTTTCATTGGGTTCAGGTCTGCAGATTGGGTTGGCCATAACAGGGTCTTGATATGGTGGTCCTCCATCCACAACTTAATTGACCTAACTGTATGGCATAGAGTAATGTCCAGCTGAAAAAACAATATCCATAATATAATATATATAACTGACATTTAGCATAACTTTAGTAATCAATACATGGGACCAACTGTCACTTTGATGATTTATGACACGTGGTACTTCCCATTTGACTAGCTGGTGGGCAAGACTTCCGGTGTGGTATGTGGGACTGCATGTATGATAGGGGAAGGACTTCCTGTATGACGTCTTTTTTTGCGTAATTTCAGTATGACGTATGCATTTTGCGGAGTGAAATATGGCGAGGGGTGGTTACTTTGTTATTTTAGATGTTTAACCATAGGCTCCTGGGGTCAGGCTTGTTATATCCCCAGTCAATATTTAATGAACAAAAAGTTTGATATTTAACAACAGGGCACCAGGGTTCTGGAATAGTTTTCTATGAAGGTAGCTATAACAACTGTGTGTGTGTAACAAATGGTCAATCACTACAGGACTTACAGGGTCTTAAGATCAGATCTTCCCATTGTACTGATCAAATAAATAAATAAAATGCTCCGTATAAACAAAAGTATATTCTGGTTGATAAACACCTAGTGTTTCACACAAGGTTTGTAATTCACCATAGCACTACAGTGGAGAAAAATGTATTTGATCCCCTACTGATTTTGTACTTTTCCCCACTGACAAAGAAATGATCTGTCTATAATTTTAATGGTATGTCTATTTGAACAGTGAGAGAAGGAATAACAACTAAGTTATAAATTGATTAGCATTTTACTTGATGAAAAGGGTATTTGACCCCTTTGCAAAACATGACTTGCATCGACAGAGGTCAGAATTTTCTTGTAGTTGGCCACCAGGTTTGCACACATCTCAGGAGGGATTTTGTCCCACTCCACTTTGCAGATCCTCTCCAAGTCATTAAGGTTTTGAGGCTGACGTTTGGCAACTCTAATCTTTCGCTCCCTCTACAGATTTTCTATGGGATTAAGGTCTAAAGACTGGCTAGGCCACTCCCGGACCTTAATGTGCTTCTTCTTGAGCCCCTCCTTTGTTGCCTTAGCTGTGTGTTTTGGGTCATTGTCATGCTGGAATACCCATCCAAAAACCATTTTCCATGCCTGGCTGAGGGCAGGAGGTTCTCATCCAAAATCTGACAGTACATGGCCCCATCCATTGTCCCTTTGATTCAGTGAAGTTGTCCTGTACCCTTAGCAGAAAACACCCCCAAAGCATAATGTTTCCACCCCCATGTTTGACAGTGGGGATTGTGTTCTTGGTCGTAGGCAGCATTTCTCCTCCTCCAAACACGGCGAGTTGAGTTGATGCCGAAGAGCTCGAATTTTGGTCTCATCTGACTACAACACTCACCCAGTTCTCCTCTGAATTATTCAGATGTTCAATGGCAAACTTCAGACGGGCCTTAACATGTACTTAGCAGGAGGACCTTGCAGGCACTGCAGGATTTCAGTCCTTCATGGTGTAGTTTGTTACCAATTGTTTTCCTGGTAACAATGGTCCCAGCTGCTTTTAGGTCCTCCCGTGTAGTTCTGGGCTGATTCCTCACCGTTCTCATGATCATTGAAACTCCACAAGGTGATATCTTGCATGGAGCCCCAGACCGAGGGAGATTGACAGTTATTTTGTGTTTCTTCCATTTGCGAAAAATTGCACCAACTGTTGTAAACTTCTCACCAAGCTGCTTGGTGATGGTCTTGTAGCCCATTCCAGCCTTGTTTAGGTCTACAATCTTGTCTCTGACATCCTTGGACAGCTCTTTGGTCTTGTCCATGGTGGAGAGTTTGGAATCTGATTGATTGCTTCTGTGGACAGGTCTTTTATACAGGATACGAGAGTATTCCTAATCTCAGCTCGTTACCTGTATAAAAGACACCTAGGAGCCACAAATCTTGCTGATTGATAGATCAAATATTAATTTCACTGAGAGAAATGCAAATCTCTGTAGAACTTATTTGAAATGTGTATTTTATTTTGTCTCTCACTGTTCAAATAAACCTAGCATTAAAATTATACACTGAACATTCTTTGTCAGTGCGCAAACAATCAGCAGGGGATCAACACATTTTTTCTTCAATGTGCATAATACCTGCATCGTGTGGTTGACATTGATATTAAGAAACATATTAAGAAACAAACTAAACCTGGGTGGATCAGACAATATGGCTATGTTGAATATATTGTGGTTGAAGTGAAAATATTGTTGAAAATAAATCTGAAGACTTTGCTAGATGAATGTGTATGAGATATGTTGATTTGTGAAATCAAAATGGCTTATTTTAAGTCAGCATTAACGTTTCAGCTGCATTCCCTGGCAAAACATTACAAACTTACCCAGAAGGTTTAAATTTGAATGAACAACACTGATTGGCTGACCGTTTAAGATATGTTGTTTCTGGTAAACAAAACGTGCATCTTCTCAAAATATGATTTCTCGACATTAGTAGAATTGTTTGTTAGGCAATAATGTTTACAAACTGTTTCTTTTAGTTTGTGAATATCTGTGTGTGTGTGTGGATGCGAGACTCTAATGATTTGAAGAATGTTGTAAATAAAAAATTGTTTGCTGTTTTTTTTACTTTAGAATGTGTGTCAAATGTTGTTTTTAATAGATTACCGGCATTTATACTAGACCGGAAGTATCAATATGTGTATTTGGTTGTCAAATGTAAAACACCTCCTGAACTAACTAGTTTAGCTTTATTACATTTCTAAACAATGTTTTTGTTACATGATAAACAGTGATATGTAACCAATGACCAAGTTAAGAGGCGTAACTTTGGAGGCAGTATGGTATATTTTTCCTTATCAAATCCACTGACTTATGTTACCATCTACGTAGGAAGTAAAAGTAACATCCTAACATTTATGTAAACGCCATTCTCTTGAAAGAAGATATCACTAGGAACAGTAGTGATAGTTTATCTCCTGCAGAGTCCGTAACATCCATGTGGCCTGCAAAGATGTTGTGGCACCAGATACATTTTCTGAGTGTGATCCATGTTGTTCAACCAGGCCTCGATGTAACAAGACTGGTTACTACTATGTTTTGTAAGGGTAGTAGGAAACCTCCAAATTTAGTTTTTTTTCTTTCGGATTCTTTCTAAAGCGCTTGGACACCACTTGTCTTTTAATGTGAATGCTCTTTTATCTCTAGCATGTCAGGTCCCCGCCCTGACCCATCGTTTCATCTGCACAATCACCCCCTCTAGTGGCCTTACCATCAGACTGTCAGCACAAGCACTCCCCCTAGTGTCACTTACCTGCTACTACCGTCACCAATCACCTGCCAAGTACACACACCGGTTTCCCATCAGTCCCATCAGCACCCTTATTTAATCCCTGTTTTTGGTTCAATCGCTGCCAGATCAACACGGTAGTCTGTGGATACTCTAGCTCTCCCTGAACTCGCTACTTAACTATTCTGAACTTTTCTGCTGTTGCAGATTCAGTGCTCCTGGTCAGTTTTGGTTAGTTTCCTTGTTTATTTTTCCAGTCCCGTTATTTCCAGTCCCGTTATCTCCACTCCTGCCAATGTTCTCCCCTCCCTTGGTTTAGTTTGTGCACTGGGTTCCCCTCACCAGTCAGTCTTGTCTTAGCCCACCGGAACTGTCCTGGGTCTCCTGTAAAATCTACTAGTCTCCTCTGCATAGGGTCCGATTACCCTACCTGCAATGTCCTTCAAGCAGAACTCAAGACTGATATTGTTTTGAGCCCAGAGATTGTCATTGACAGTTTAAAATTGTCTAGTACGTATCTGTGAATTCTCCTTGAAAATGTATTTAGTTGCACATTACACAAATACTAATGTGCCCATTACATAACTTTGTTGCTTATCGTTAATATATTGGAACACATTTCTACATTGACACTTTTGTCAATGAATATCCAATCGCTTTCTGCTTCAGTTGTGTAAATTGAAGGGAACAGTTGTAAACCGAAATAAAATGGTTATAATACTAACATTTCAGGTGCTTTTGTGTTGTAAAATAACAGTTTAACTCTTCGATAGCTTTGTTCATTGACCAACAGATTACAAAACTTCAAGAACAAAATAATGCAATTTCTTATTATTGTTCCAATGACTCATTATCTGTAAAATGTAGTTTGCTTACGCTGAAGTATCAGTCTCAAAATAAATTAGTTTAATTGGCTAAGCAAGGATGGATGAATAGTAACCATTAGAAGTGATTATTCTGTTTTTTTTAATCCTTGAATAGAAGTAATCACATTGACCCCATGCCTTAGGAAATGAATCTACATGTTGACCCCATGCTCCTACGCTTTCCAACGACGTCCTCAAAACGTTTAAACTACTTCCACAAACCCATCAATTCTGACATTCTGAACAATGCAAGCCACCCATATTCACAAACCGAATAATTTTCTATAATATTCCTCATCATCTACCACTAGGCCTCAACTTAACCAGACAACAGTTAAATTCAATCTGTCTACCATTAGTCATAATAAAGATGTGGGTTTAATATGGTAATCTACATTTCTCTTAAGGCTTGGACATTAAGTGTCTGCATAATACCAATATATGCAGGTTTGTGTAATGGATTTGTCTTACCGGTTGATCCTGGCCTGCCCCCACTGACCATCAAAAGCCACCTGGCGATTTGCATAGAATCTTCCCATTCAATTAAAGAGGGGCAAATTGGCCTCCTGCAGCAACACCATCTTTATTGCAACAGACTTTCGGCCATAGGATAAAGTGGGTAGAGGGTTGTCTAGTTTACCAGCAGGGTTGGCTACGTTGACTGTGAGGAAGTTGTTGCAGCAAACGGCGACGCACCAAAGCGGATTGTTGAGTTCCGCTGTCAGGGTTGCTGGTAAGGCCTTGACTGCTAGTGGCAAATCATTGCAGAAGAGTGGGGGTTGGCCAGAGGGACAGTCCTTGTCTGCAACAACCTGAGTGGGGAATGTTTGATCCCAGAGATCAGTACACCCTACACAAACCCCCTAAAGCATTCATCAGCCACTACTTTCCACTTACCTTCCTCTCAAGTTGCCATAGTACCTTCCGCAATCCCTGTTAAAACTAGAAGCGCCAAGCCATTGTTACCCCCCTGAAGTGCCGTCGGGGGGCAAAATTTGCCCATGAGTCTACAGACAGGGACATATTTACTGACACATAATGGTGGCTAGATGCTGCATCTTGTACGGATCCAATGTCGAGGCCGAAACTTTTGGGTGTCTTGTTTTATCTTGTGTCAAAGTGTTTTGATTCAGTGTTGCTCAGTTTTCGAGGTAAGGGTGTAACGATTGCAGTAACTATAATGTGTAAAGATGCCGGTCTGGCTTGGTTTTATACCCGGTTTCTACTATTGCGCTCAACATTGCAGTGGGGTAATATTGGTTGAATAATACAAATAGCAAAGAAGAAAATATAAAATAATACATACTGAAAAAACAGGGAACAAAAGTGGTGGAGAAAATAACGCATAATATAACCTATAGAGCCTAACCTTTATTTTCAATAATCTCCCTAGTACACAGTAGGCTGGACAAGGAGGAGCTATCACAATTACGTTTCAAACGTTCATGTAAAATCACCTGAAATGAAAATGAGCAATCTAATGGGTGTGTGTAATTAGTGGATCCTCTAATAGGTTAGTCTTGGCTATTGCATTGTGCTCAGGGTTTCTTTGTTTGAGCTAGTAAAGAATGCACCCATCCCCCACCTAAAGACGGCACCGCAAATCAATGTCTGGCAGAGCTCACAATTTTTGTTCCCTGTACATTGAATGCTGACTTTACATCTCCTTTTCGCAGACGCATAACAATATTGTTGGCTAATCGCTGACCCACCGGCCTACTTTCATCTTTCCATAAATAGCGTTTTGCGTTCAACATGTATTTTTTGGCGGCTACCCAGAATGTAATGCCAATTTGTTGGCCATGTATTGTGTAAAGCAACACTGCGAGTAAACAGTTGTTCATCTAATACGGTTATGTTCTCACTGCTTTCTCACTGTCTTTCACATACGTATCGAATACCTCCGATATCATCGCAAATGTATCAGCCACAAGGCAGGCAGTCCTTGTGGTCTTGTCATCAAAGCGCAGATAGAGAATGATACCTCAGAATTGTTTAACCAATCATCGAGTTTCATGCTTTTACCGCCAGTAACACCTCTCAAATGAATAAGACCCATGAATGCTTTTTGTTCGGCATCTGTCAATTTGAACTTTTCTGCATTATTTTGCTCCTTCTTTTCGAATGTATTTTCGAATGTTTGTCCTGATGTCTGTGTCAATCAAACACTTTAGACTACTCAGCGGACTTTTAGTTTTAGTTACTTTTTTCTAACTTGGCACAATGGTCAAATGAATAACATTGCCGGTGGCGCGGTGGTTAGAGTGTACTGATTGTACACCCAGGGTTCATGGTTCAACTCCTCCTGTTTGCTGCAGCTTAGAATTTGCTTTTACGCTTCCGCATATGTATTATTGAATTGCACACTTTATTTTATTTGAGAGTCAAATAAAATAAACAGCAGTTTTCTACATACATACAACTACTAACGACTACTTCAATATGTACGGCACTGAATCATAACAGAAATAAGGTTATGACATGATGTTACGGACCTTTGCTTGAAGTAATTTGGTCTAGCTGGACCTAAATAACAGAGGACTTGTATACAGGAGCCCTTGCGACATCTGCTGATTGAAAATAGAAGAAAATGGCCAAACGCGCACCGGGGAAAAAATGAAACATTAAACAGGAGTGAAATAACCTTAATTCAGCTTTTCTCTGTGTGATTTTGAAAATGTAAAAATACTCTGTGATAAAACACATATCTTGGAAAAGTAAAAAAAACTGGCTCCTGGAATTTGATGGAGAGCGAAGATATAATTTTTTTTCAGCTTCTAGTGTTAACTTGTCCAATTTCCTCTAATTCACCTGATAGGCAATGCATCTGTTAGTTGCCATTAACTGGACGAAACAACTCTCAAAGGCAGTCGTACGTAAGATATTATGAAAGGTCCTTTTAACCCCGCCGCTAAACTGGTCATGCTGAATGATGTTGCAGGCAGCATAAAGTTTGCCACTGTGGCTCCACAGCGAAATTCAATCGAGCTGTGCGGTGCTGGGCTTTGAGAACAGGTCCCACTAGAGAATGTCGGGCCCTCATGCCACCCTGAAGTCATGCCACTCGAGTTTCTGCCAGTTTGGTCAAAAGCCCACTGGAACTCATTTTGTAGGGCCCTGGCGGTGCTTCTCCTGTTCCTCCTCGCACAAAGAAGCAGATACGGGTCCTGCTGCTAGTTTTATGCACTTCTACAGCCCTGTCCAGCTCTCCTCGTGTAACGGCCTCCTCCTGTACTGGGAGACACAGCAAACCTTCTTGCGATGGCACATATAGGTATGCCATCCTGGAGGAGCTGGACTGCCTGTGCAACCTGAATGAGCTGCAGGTATTGCCTCATGCTACCTGTAGTGACAAGGACACTAGCAAACTTTAGAAAAAGCCTTAAACTAGAGAATAATCAGGGAGGAAGAATAAACAGAAAGCAATTGTCTGTGGCCACCACTTGCAATTTCCCCTTTTTGGGGTTGTCTTGCTGTTGCCTATCTAGTGCACCTGGTTGTAACCTTTCATTTGCGCTAAAACAGGTGACATTGATTCACAATTGCTTATGCTTCCTAACTGGACAGATTTATATTCCTGAAGATTCATTGAATTGGTGTTATACTATGATGATTAGGTGTTCTCTTATTTTTATCAACCATAACATTTTTTGCGATTTCCTTTTTTTTCTGCAATCAAGTGTACCAGCAAACAACATACTGCATTTAAATAAATGAACATTGTACAGCTATGCTTATCGAGCATTCAACCTAACCACTATGCCTATAGCCTGAATAAGGAATCATACAGTTGAGAAATTGAGAAAGTCTCTGTTGATATGGTCCCTAAAGGATTTTGTAAGTGTGGCTACACAATGCACACTCAAGCTCCAGCAATCAGGCTATGCAGGATAGGAGCTGTTACCATGGTTACCATATCAGCTCTGACAGCCTGGGAAAACTGCCATTATCCTCTGCTATGGATGGAAGCAGAGGGGGACAGTCCTCAAACTGCTAATGCGCCGTACACACCCCATCACAATTTGTAACATTTTCTGTCCTCTATTTAATTCTTTCTTGCTTGACATGATGCAGTTTATAGAGCAGTAAGCAAACCACAAACATAAAAAGCATAAATCTTGAAAGATGTCCAGTTGAAATGCATAACATTTTTGGTTTTCACACTTGCAATTGCTGTCAAATTTCTGTAATTCACATAGGAACAGTCTTATCCTAGTCATAGGAAGACATTGCTTTTAATGCTTTAACCACATGCCGCTTGATAGATATAATCCATTGCAGAATCTTATAATAAAAAAGAAAAAAAGAAGAAAATTATAATATATATTGATTCTTAACATTTGTGTATATATATAATATCCTGATGTTTGTAGGCAAATCTGAGTATGTACAGTATACTACCGTGTGTGTTTATGTGTGTGTTTGGTTGTGCACGTTGTGCTAGACATGATTTCCCTATGTAAAACTAAACCTGTTGGGTAGCTTATGTATGGACATGCATGTGTACAATCCACCTCCTCAAATGAAAACCTGGCTATTCCTTTTTTTCCATCTCAACAAAGACCAGATGTTTCCATTCTACTATTATCCATTGGTCAGGATCACCATTTACTTAGAAACCGCGGAGAAGGCAGCTGCATTTAACTTAAGTCACATTTAAGTAGTATGTGTTACTTTTTATCTTCTTCTTGTTAGCCATCTATTAACTCAAATGTCAATATAGGAAGCACAAATATACACTATGTTTGTAAGTATAGAAAATGGAAGGGAACAGAAGGAAACATTTAACATTTTAATTTAGATGTTGAGGTTTAGGCTTTTAAGAGTATTAAAACAACATAGTGAAAAGTGAAATGATATGATTGGCTTTGTCTTATCAATTTTCACAACATCTTAGCTAAAGGGTAACACTGATTGCTGGTTTACTGCTGAATGAAAAACAGGTGTGTTGTAGAAAAAGTGCAATTTTACTAATCAGTTTGTCTCTTGTTTCCTGTCCACAGCGCCAAACACTGCACCATATGGAAGTACAGGAAGTGCGGATGTTGTGCTTGCCTGCCGGTACCTGATCCTGGCTCTCACTTCTTTCATCAGTGTGTACTAGTGGAAGGGCGGCCTTACACAATAACTGTAAAGAGCCCGTCAAGCATTTATAAATCCTTTGACATTGCTGGATCCGATCTAGTACCGTTTGTTGAAAGCAGTTTTGCATATATTCAGCATTACTTATGGTAGTTTTATTTCTGTGGAATGTAAATACTTACAAATATTTTTCATTGCCCACTTTTCAAACCAGTGTTTGTTGTTCCCCTTCAAAGACCATGAAATCTTTTTTCTTAATTTTTCTCTTCAAAAGATATAGTGGTGCAGAAATGGCTTAAAGATGCGCAAAGTCCATTAATAGATCAGTGCATTATTGTCATACCAATGTTTTGGTCAGTATTAAAGGTATACAGGGTTAAAGGAAAGCCTTATGGTAGATACAATACAACACCAACAGTTATAGCATAATATACAGACCACAGAAATATTTGTAGATGTGTTACAGTAATACAGAGGACACAGTAGACATTGGAATGGGAAATAATCCAGACATGTAATTCTTGCCATATTTAATTTAAAAGCAAAATCCTTTTTCTCAGCCCCTTAAGAATATCCGCTTTTCAGGTAGAGGATATTTTCATTAGACAGGGGTGTTATTCAAACGATTTACACACAATAAACAGAGTAGCGTGTGTTTAAATTTGAACTAGTAACTATTGGTTCTTTGTGTGTTTTATACAAAAACATAGACACAGTGAACAGAGTAGCAAGTGTTTACGTTTGAATTGGTAATTGTTCTTTGTGCATGTGTGTCATAAGAAAAACAGCTCAGTCATGTTCGATAATACAAAGAATGAAAAAAAGAAAGTTATACTTTTGGGGACTTATACAGTACATCTTACTCTGCCTATTCAGTTTTTCATTGGTTGTTCTTTGGTTTAAATGAATTGCTGCAAAAATACCTCTAATAATGGGATACTTTCAGAAGGTATTCAGTATAGTAAAGATTTAGTCAACATTTAACAGTATGTCTCTAGACCAGGGGTCTCAAACCGGTTCCACGGAGGGCCGAGTGTCTGCAGGTTTTTACTCTCACCTTGTACTTGATTGATTAATTATGTCACTGATTGGTTAGGTCTACCCTCATCTAGTTATTTAGGTCTGAACCTGGAACCAATTTACAGGAAAAAACTAAAACCTGCAGACACTCGGCCCTCCGTGGAACCGGTTTGAGACCCCTGCTCTAGACAGTGGAAAATGGATTTTTCATGAATTCATGAAACTTAAAAATATCTGTCGAATTTACGATGGGATTGGTAAATGGAGTATTACAGATATTATACCGTGTTTCAGTTTTTGATTTATGAAGTATATCCATCACAGAATCAAGATATACTATAAGTCTGAAAGCACAAATACATTACTTTACCTTATTTTTGGTTTTCTGGTGTTTTGTTTTAAAAAAAATGATTTTTTAAAATGTATTTTTTCATTTTTATTACTTAATGTTTTACTGTAATTGTTTTCACCTCATTTTATGGTATATGCACTGGACAAATTGGTCAAAATATATTTATTTATTTTTTCCTTTGTGGAAAAAAGAAACATCTGGCCATGGGAACATATTTGAGAGAAGCACAATATGGCAACGTTTATTATGTTGTCAGTTAATTGAGATGCCAGTGCTGTTGTTGATTATTGTCAAAACAATATAGTCAAAGAGAGGTGTTTGCCTAGTGTTTGGAAACTGAGAGGGTGTGAACCAATCTAACATTATTATAGAAATAAGTCAGTTATGTTTGTTTGGAGAAAATAGTATTCCTTTTAATTATTGGTAGAGCCGATGTCTAGTTTAGCTGTCACACACTTGTGTGTTTGATTATGTGCAGAACGGATGGTTGTGCTGCATGTCAAAATTAACCTGTGTTTAAAGGTGGCCAGTTAATCTTTTTATGGATAAAATCAGTTTAACTAATGTTTTGGCTCTATTATTATAACAACAGGTTACATTCTATTTGCGTTTTTTGTTTGAATCTAACAAGTGTGTTCAAACCCTACAAACCCTACAATATGGTAGCATAATAGTGTTTTTATTGCCTGTCTAAGCAGTTTAGAACATGAGTATTTCATAGTGCTATTTGTTATATATATAATATATAAAATTGACATTTTCCTGATGCAAAATTACACATATAATTTAAGCAAGATCTGCCAATATTTCATAAAATCATTGCTGGATGTACAGGTATTACAGTAATCTGTGTATACCAGCTTTGGTGAGTTTATTGCTAGGATTCAGTGTGCAATACTGCACTTGACACTTCAATATAATTTCTAATTGAGTCAACATCTGCAGCATACATTGTACGCAATCTCTTTGAACTTGGCAAAGCATGCCTTTAATCGCTGCTGAACAGGTGTGATCAGATAGAATCCAGGACTGTCTTTACTAGTAAATTATCTCCTATTTTAGTTAATATATTCTTACACTGTGTAGTGTTAACCGTTAACGATGATTTATTTACAGGTTTCTTAGTGTTTTATAAGGACACAACTTTGCCACAGTCCACTTTACAAAAACAGAGTGCATTTTTGTAAAAATTATGCTTTGATAGACCTTGATCATGTCTGTGTGCTTGCTGTTAACAGAAAATCATTGAACTTTCACATTTCAGGTAAGAGGGATATTTAAATATGCCTGCAATTATGACCAGGTTAAGCCCTGACTTCCTTTGAGTTTCACCACCCGGGTATTTGGGCCAACTTCTGACAATGCGATTATCCCTCAATTTAAACGTTTATTGCTTAACAGAAGGCATTGCTCAATGTAACAGCTGTCAAATGAGTCCACAAGAACAAGTACTGTAGCATATTAAATGTGCCTTTAACATATTTAATGACTATGTGAAATTCCATGCCAAAAGCCTAATTAAATAAACAATTTTTGCAGCTCCAGATTAGGCCCTTAGCTATGGGTTATTTACAGGAAATAAGTGTTTAAACAATACAAAAATATTCAAGAGTGCTTAGTCATTCCTCATCTTGTATTGAATTTGTGTATAAACAGCTCTGGATTTTTTTTTGACTACTACAAAATGATCCGTTTTACTATTTCTATGTATTTGTTAAGGTAAAATGAAAATGTTTGCTTTATTCTATAAACTACTGATAACATTTCTCCCAAATTTCAAATAAAAATCTTGTCATTTAGAGCATTCTTTTACAAAAAATTACAACTGGTCAAAATAACAAAAAAGAGTAGAATAGTCAGAATAGTATAGACCTTGAATAATGCAAAGAAAATAAGTTCATATTCATTTTTAAACAACACATTACATTAGAAAGTGTTCAGATATCAAGATTGATGGAATAACCCTGATTTGTAATCACAGCTTTGAAAACATGAGTGAGTGAGCTGGCAAATGACATTTGGGATGGGATTCATATTCAACTGTAGGTCATAACAGAATGGCACAATCATAAAACAAAACATGGTAACGAAAAAAATATTAAAGGAACCCTGTAAAAAGTCTGCATACCCTTCGTTCTTAATACTGTGTATTGCCCACTTTAGCATCAATGAAAGCATGCACTCTTTTGTAATAGTTGTCTAGGAGGCCCCAAATTCTTGCCCATTTGTCTTGGCAAAATGCCACCAGGTCTTTTTATATCCTTTTCATCTTTATAACATTCCATTACTTCGTTACCAGTTCTTTTCTGCTCAGTATCTAGCCTGTTCAGTGCATCCACGTGAGAGCTAACAAACTCATTGTCTATTTATACACAGTCACTTATTCAAATTTCAAAGCCTTAAGTATGGGAAATTAATTTTTAAATTGCCATTTTAACCTGTGTGTGTCACCTTGTGTGTCTGTAAAACGATCAAACATTCAAGGGTATGTTAACATTTGGTCAAGGCCATTTGGGTGATTTCTGTTATCATTATGGTTTGAAAAGGAGCCAAACAACTATGTGATAATACATGGCTTCATATGATCACTCTCCTTAACTATCCTAACCAATCACTATCCTTTTATCAGTCATATTCTTTAAATCAATACCAACATTTCACAATGTATGCCAGGGTATGCAAACCTTTGAGCACAACTGTACGTGGCTTGATTCATGCGTCCTTCACGAAGATCGGCACCGATTCCCGCCTTTTTGAAGCACCTCCAGATCCTCCACCAAATTTCACAGTGGGTGCAAGACAAATGTAGGCCTCTCCAGGTCTTCATTTAACTAATAGACCAACAGGTGTTGGGCATGCTGACAATTGGACTCATCAAAGAAGATGACCTTACTCTAGTCCTCTATGGTCCAATCCTGATGGTCTTTTGCAAACCTCATCCTGGCTCTTCTGTGCTTCTTGTTGATGAAGGACTTTAGCCCTGCCCCTGCCTATTTAGAGTGACATTCGAATGAGTAGAACAAAAATAGACTGACAAGTTTCAGAAGAAAGTTAATTGTTTCTGGCCCATTTGAGCCTGTAATCTTTCACCCACAATTGCTGATGCTTTAGAAACTGAACTTGTGTAAAAAGGACAGTTTTATTGCTTCATTAATCAGAACAACAGTTTTCAGCTGTGCAAAACATAATTGCAAAAGTTTAAAGGAGAGTTTAAAGCCGTTCTATTGCTTCTTTTATCAGGACAACAGTTTGGGCAGTGCCAACAAAATTGCAGAATGATTTTTTACTACTCAATTAGCCTTTTATAACATGGACTTGCAAACACAACATGCCATTGGAACATGCAGCTGGTGGTTGCTGATGGGCCTCTGTACACATGTATTGTGCATCCAGAAAGTATTCACAGCGCTTCACTTTTTCCACATTTTATGTTATAGCTGTTCCAAAATTGATTAAATTCATAGGGGCTAAGCAGAACATACGTTCGTGGCGATTAACCCGATTGCGTGAAAAGTATTTCTGTAAACAACAATAGGACATTTTAAATCAGTTGAGAAAAGTTTAAATGACAAATTAGCTGACTTCCACATTTGATTAGGTGTTACCGACAAATTATTTAAAAAATCAAAAATCTGACTCATAACTTTGAGGCTTGGTCTGAAGATCATCTGTTCCAATGTTTGGGGGAGGGGGAATACAAATGTGTGGCCTGTGAAGCATTTGAAAGCTTTTTGATAAAACCGAAAGTAGCAGAAAATCTACATTACTGGATATTACGTCATAGTGTGTTGAACTAGTCTTGATCTAGGGAATCCAACTGTGATGAGTAGTGAAGGCGGAACAAAGCGCAGGAGTTGTAAAACAAGGTATTTATTACCAGTTCGAAAATAAAGCACGAAACAAACGTTGTGTACGTAATATATATATAGCAAACGAACACGATCACACGTAACAATAACCAACACTGAACAGGACGCACACAGGCAAATATATACAGAGACAAACAAGCAACAGGTCTGCTCAATGAGGAAGTGCGTTCGTGAAGACATGGGACATCACAAACAAACAACACAAAAGGAGGGGACAGGGGAACGGTGGCAGCTAGAGAGCAGATACCGCCGAACACCGGAACCTGCCCGAGTGAGGGCAGGTTCAACCCCCCCCCCCCCCAACAAGCAGCCCTAGCTGTGCAACGACACCGACCCGGGTGGCGACGGTGGAAGTCCTGGAGCAAGGTAGGGTCGAGGACGTCCTGCCTCTGAACCCAGCTCCGTTCCTCCAGGCCGTACCCCACCCACTCGACGAGGTATTGAAGGCCCCCCCCCCAACGCCTCGAGTCAAGGATGGAGTGAACAGAGAACGCCGGACCCCCGTCAACCTGCAACGGGGGAGGGGGAACCTCCTGCACCTCAGACCCCTAGAGCAGTCCAGCCACCACCGGCCTGAGGAGAGACACATGAAACGAGGGATGAATACGGTAATCGGCAGGAAGTTGCAACCGATACGTTACCTCGTTCACTCTACTCAGGACTTTAAATGGCCCCACAAACTGCGGGCTCAGTTTCCGGCAGGGCAGGCGGAGGGGCAGGTTCCTGGTCGAGAGCCAGACTCTATCCCCCGGTGCATAAACCGGGGCAACCCCGCAGTGACGGTCAGCGTTGACCTTCTGACGGAGTCAGACATGGGCAGCAGTCCAGGTGTCCACCGCAGGGACGTCCGTCCGGCTCCCATACCACGGTGCCAGGACCGGCTGGTACCCCAGGACACACTGGAAGGGGGATAGGCTTAGTTCATGCGCTCCACCTGCCCATTTGCCTCGTGGTGAAATCCTGAGGTGAGGCTAACCGAGACCCCCAATCTGGTCATGAATGCTTTCCAGACATGTGATGTAAACTGGGGACCCCCGATCAGACACAATATCCTCAGGCACCCCGTAGTGCCGGAAGACATGAGTGAAGAGGGCCTCCGCGGTCTGCAGGGCCGTCGGAATCCCCGGGAGGGGAAGGAGACGGCAGGACTTCGAAAACCGGTCCACAACGACCAACACGGTGGTATGACCCTGTGAAGGAGGAAGATCAGTAAAAAAATCCACGGACAAATGGGACCATGGGTGTTACGGAACCGGCAAGTGTACTAACTTACCCGAAGGTAGGTGCCTGGGTGCCTTGCTCTGGGCGCACACCGAGCAGGAGGAGACATAGACACGGACATCTTTGGCCAAGGTGGGCCACCATTATTTCGGTGTTAAACAGGAAATAGTGCGACCTATGCCTGGGTGACCTGTCGAGGGTGATGTATGAGCCCAAAATAATAATTGGTCACGCATATCCAGCGGAACGTATTGACGGTCCCCTGGACATTGCGGAGGCGAGGGATCTAAAAGAAGAGCTCTAGCCACATCCGCATCAAGCTCCCATTCCACCGGCGCAATGATCAATGTGAGAGTGATCGACAGACCTGTTGTCGTTGTCAAATATGCGAGACAGAGCATCAGCCTTAGTATTCTTACTACCGGGAATATTTGTGAGGGTGAAGTGAAATCTGATAAAATAGAGAGCCCACCTGGCTTGTCGCGAGTTCAGTCTCCTCGCTGCTCGGATGTACTCCAGGTTCCGGTGGTCAGTCAAAACGAGGAAAGGGTGTTTAGCCCCCTCTAATCAGTGCCTCCAAGCCGACAGAGCCCTGACAACGGCCAGCAGCTCCCGATCACCTACACATAATTTCTTAGAAAATAATGCACAAGGGCAGAGTTTCGAGGGGTTTCCTGAGCACTGCGAGAGAACAGCTCCCAAGCCAACCTCTGACCCGTCCACTTCCACCACAAATGGTAGTGTCGGATCAGGGTGGGCCAGAACAGTGGCTAAGGTAAACAGACCCTTTAGGGTAGCAAATGAGTGGTCAGCCTCCGCTGTCCAACGTAACCAGGACGGCCCACCTTTAACGGAGAAGTAATCAGAGCGGCTACCTTGCCAAAGCTCCGGATGAATCTGCGATAGTAATTAGCAAACCCCATGAACCGCTGCACCGCTTTGACCGTGGTGGGTTTAGGCCAATTACGCACGGTCTCAACGCGCGACTGCTCCATCTCCACTCCAGATGTAGTTATGCGATATCCTAGAAAGGAGACAGACGACTGGAAAAACAGACATTTTTCCCCTTTAACATACAGGTCATGCTCCAACAGTCGTTTCAACACTCTACGCACCAGGGTAACATGTGCAGCGTGGGTACGCATTTGGTTGCGTGTTCCTTAGAAAACATGCGAGCTAGGTCGTGATATTTGGGAGGAATGCGCACGGTGGGGGCACTGTCTGGACTCTCCACTGTGGTCGCGCCGATTGAAACACCCAGGCACCTACCTTGACACTCCCGCGACCACCACGTGAGAACCCTCCTTCCCCAGCACATGGAGGGATTGTGGAGAGCTAACCAGGGGAGACCTAGAATTAAGGGGAATGATGGTGAATCAACAAGATAAAACGTGAGGACCTCTGAGTGCCCATCCTGCGCGATCATGCGTAAGGGAAGGGTTTGCTGATCCACCACCCTCTTCCCAAGCGGGGAAGGGGTGACACCGGGAGAGAGTGTGACACCGGAAGAGAGCGGAGGAATGGGGAAACGAAACCACAATGTGCATGTGCTGGGAGGAGGGCTCCCAAAGTATAGCAGGTTGCATTACCTGGGGTGACGCGGGAGCGTCTGTCCTGCCGCCTCCCTGAATGCGGGAACCCGAGAAGCAGCGCGCCACCACGTGCCCACTCTTGCCACAGGTGGTACAGAGGACGTGCTGTCCCACGGGCTTGCGAGAGCCAGCCGACCCCAGCTCCATAGGGATGGACTCATCCACGGTTGTGAAGGAGCTGGATGGTCGTGGGTCGCGTCGACCTCGGGTCGCGTCAACCTCGGCTCGCCAGCAGGTTGTTGAGGCTGATGGCCATCGTCACCAGTCCGTCGAAGGACAGAGCCGAGTCACGGCAGGCCAGCTCCCGGCGCACGTCCTCTCTTAGGCTCTCGTGGAAGTGGTCGATCAGTGCCCTCTCGTTCCATCCTGCGCTCGCCGCCAGGGTCCAAAACTCTAAGGAGAAGACCTGGGCACTCCGATTCCCCTCCCTCAAATGAAAAAGCCGCTCACCCGCCTCCATCCCTTCCGGGGGGTGGTCGAAGATGTCCTTGAATAGACGGGTGAAGGCAGGGTAGTCATCTAATTCGGGCCTGTCCTCATTCCACACTGCCGTAGCCCATTCCAGGGCTTTGCCGGAAAGACAGGATATGAGAGCCGACACCTTCTCCTTACATCGGTCCTGCCGAGGAAGTAAAAAAGATCTCCAATTGGAGGAGAAATCCCTGGCAGCGGGCCGCTCTTCCATCGAACACTTTAGGGAGCCCCAAGCGAAGGGAGTTGATCTCCGAAGCCCTGTGTACAGGGGGCGGAGGTGGTTGTTGCCCGGCCTCCAGACGTTGTACGGCCTGGAGGACTTGGGACATGGCGACTCCTAACTCTTCCAACATGTCGCCATGCGCTGTGACTCGGCCCGAGCCGTGGCTCCTGCTTGTTCTATTGCTTGGTTGGTTATTCTGTGATGAGTAGTGAAGGCGGAACAAAGCGCAGGAGTTGTAAAACAAGGTATTTATTACCAGTTCGAAAATAAAGCACGAAACAAACGTTGTGTACGTAATATATATAGCAAATGTAAAATAAGAATATCAGCTACACAGAACACGATCACACGTAACAATAACCAACACTGAACAGGACGCACACAGGCAAATATATACAGAGACAAACAAGCAACAGGGTGCGCAATGAGGAGGTGCGTTCGTGAAGACATGGGACATCACAAACAAACAATACAAAAGGAGGGGACAGGGGAACGGTGGCAGCTACAGAGCCGATGCCACCGAACGCCGGAACCTGCCCGAGCGAGGAGGGGCACGTCCCCAGAGGGAGACGTGACACCAACAGTACCTAATTTTTTTAAATTGTGCATACAGTTCAAAGGTTATGTGTGTGTGAACGTGTAGGGGAATTTTTGTGTTTCACATATTCAGATAATGAATTCACTATGTAATGAAGTAACCATAGTATTATTGAAGTAACATTTTAATAATCAATATGATGTCATATACTCATCAGTAATTAATGTATTGAACTGCATGTATTGATGAAATAATGCTAATCAATATCTATTCATAAAATCAAGTATGCACTGAATGATAGTGCTAGGACACAGAGAACACTAAGGTAAAAGACTTAAAATTCACCAGATGACATCATGATCTCTCTCTCTTTGGTCAAACTCTGGATCTGTTTTTTGGGAATGCAGCTAATTGCTATCTTATCTGCCTGCTGTAACTCTTCCTAGGCCTTTGGGATCTTTTGAGGTAAGGGGGGGCTCATTAGTTGCATAATTTCCCAAACACCCACCACGAAAAGGTAGTACTAAGTGTATAGGGGCAGGAGGTAACTAGTCAATAATGGAGGATGGACCGCCTAGAGAGTGTCATGTGTGGGAGGGTCTGTTGAATGGGACACGAGACAAGACATGGTATAAATGTTTGTGGTCGAAAGTTGTACTTCCTAATGACTTGGAATTATAACATCAATGTACTTGGTTTGTGGCGGTCACATAGTTTAAATTACTGAATCGCTATTTGCTGGAGCAAAACTACATGATGTACTAATGGCACACAGCTATTGTGGTTGAAAAAGCTAATTGCATTTAGTAGTTTTAATACTGTTTTTCTGGAACAGCACCATTTGACCGATTATGCCCAAACACTGTGAGCATCTTCTGTTCCTTCTAACATGATCACTTACCAACTAGTAAGAATTCCGTCTCTCACAGACCTGTTAGTTTTTCTCATGAACTATAAGTAGGATTTGACATGTAAAAACCCAAATGGCTTTCCATTATTAATTGACACATAAAGACCCAAATGGTATCACATAAAATACAACCTGAACACACTGCCAGAAAATGTCCATGTTTGCAGTTAGCATTTCCCACCAGAAGACTACAAGAGGCATATGCGGTCAAACTGATGGGTAGTGATTTATCACTTATATAATACTTCACTGTGAGAAACAATGTAATGGCAAGGTAATTTTTGCTGGACTAGCTTACTTAAAATACAATAAATACATCACAATACTTATATTATAATATGAAGGTAATTTATCGTAAAGTGCTAGACAAAAACGAGAGCTGTTATTATGCTATTCTTGTCTCATGGACAGCGATGTCCAGCCCACACTTTGATACGAACTAAAGTGAAGAATTCTGTAGCTAACTCCTATAATAAACCTAAATTCACAGCCAGCGGTTTAAGTGTGGATGCTGTAGCATGCACGCAGATAATATCCCCATCATCTATAAATAACATAAAAATAGCCTGCACAAATAGTTTTTTATTTGTGGAGGGCAAACATGTTCTGTTTCAAATCAACTTCTAGCCTTTTACAGACTTCATGAACATGTATTTTAAAAGAGCAGCCAAATCCCTAAATATGTATTCGGATTTATTAATTAATTAATTAATTTGAGAGCCATCTAAGCAGTGCAAGTGTATTTTCAACCAGCCTTTTGGATCTATTAAAACTCATTATATTTGTTACATTTGCATTTAAAACTAGTTTAGTAGTATCTTAAAATCTCCAGCCGCAATAATGCTTGGTCCACCATCAAAGCAATAGTACATGGCAGTGTACATGACAATGTTGTCAGCATATAGATTCATTTTACAATTTTATATCTCATCACCGATTTTGTTTATGTAGAGAGTGAACCGTAATGGACCAAGTAGAGAAACTTGTAGGAACCCTTTCACTAGCTCCAGTGGCTCTGACTGGGTGCCATGTACTATAACAGCCTGAGTTCTATCGATAATATAGTCATCAAACAAACAACAGGCCAGTCCTGTTGACGACAGCTTACTCAAAGTATCACATGGTCTACAGTGTCAAAGGCTTTAGAAAAATGTACCAACATTTTGCACAGCACTTACTTTTGTCTAGGGCATTAGCCTAATTATTTACAACGTTTTTTACGGTGACTGTAGTGGTACTGTGTTCAGATCTGCAACCAGATTGATTGCTGGAGAGAGTACTTTTAATTGTTAACATTTATTGTAGGTCCTTATTCACTAATATTGTAAGCTTAGAGATGGGCTAATAAATGTCTGATTCACTTCCATCACTTCTCTTAAGCAGTAGTAAAACAAAAGGTTGATTTAAAAGAATGTATAATGATTATACAAAATAATATGTTCTATACACTGCTTTATAGATATTTTGGGGTCTGGAGTTGTCCTTCTAAAAATACATGTTAGATTATTTTAATGGGGTTGAATCAAGATTTGTTTACTTCCCCAATAAAGTTCCACAGGGTTAATCCTTTTCAGTTCACTTTGTATTGTAATGATACCGTCAAGCTAATATGTATTGGAACCCTTTATTCAACAAAGAAAATAAACAATAAATAATTAGTCTTATTTTGGGCTCATAAACAAAATAATTTCTCAAACACAATATCCTGGTACTTTTAGGAATTCATTATACCAACAAGTTACTTTTTTCCAGATCTGTCTAGGTCTTTCAGCTGATAGCTCTTTTGTGTTTTCTATGGTGATGAACAACAATGGGATTTCACATACGTGCAAACCGGAAACATAAACAGGTGAAAGGCAGAGTAGAGACTTTATACTAAAAAGCATAGAAGTTCATAAATGACGCCAATACTTTTGAAACCCTTTTTGCTGAAAAATCATACTAATTAATACAATTTTGTGTGTTAGAAAAACTCTTATGTTAATTAGATGATAGTATAGTACCCCATAGTTTGATCTACTCACAAAAAAAACGTTTTGCCATTGGAAAGACAATTCACGACAAGCCATTATTCACCTCGGTCCCAGCCTGAAATTAGCATCATCCAAATTAAACTTTGTCTAGAGCAACTAAAGCTGCATTATAATGAAACCTTTATGTACAGAGTCGAATGAGACCTAGGTCTCTTTTATAGCTGAGCCCAGTCCTACAGCAAATAGGAACATACTATTTATTTATACCAACATTACCTAGGCTTACCTAGCTATTGTTCATGTGCAATATATGGAAAGCACTTGTAAATAATTTTACGTGGAGGAAAGCCCCAGTGCCAGTCAGTAAAGATTGACATCTTCAGTCCGCTTCTAAAAAGGCATGGGATCAAACAATGCTATGGACATCATTCATCACTTGGTGATCATGCATCTGAATGATACATCTGTATGAGAGAAACACTGGAGATAAACATTAAATATGGTGGATCCCAAGCTTTATTTACAGTTGTGCTCAAAAGTTTGCATACCCTTGGAGAATTGGTAATACATGTACCATTACTAAAGAAAACAGTGAGCAGGCAAAACCCATTTATTTTATTTCTTATGGGATTCATATTCAACTGTAGGTCATAACAGGATTGCACAATCATAAAGCAAAACATGGCAACAATGAAAACAATGAAATTACCCCTATTCAAAAGTCTGCATGCCCTTCATTCTTAATACTTTGTATTGCCCCCTTCAGCAAATATGACAGCATGCAGTCTTTTGTAATAGTTTTCTATGAGGCCCACATTTTTTGCAGGTGGCATAGCTATCCATTTGTCTTGGCAAAATGACATTGCCATGCAAAGTCTTTGGTTGTCTTGAATGAACCGAACATTTCAGATCTCCCCAGAGTGCCTGAATGATATTAAGGTCAAGAGACTGTGATGGCCACTCCAGAACCTACACCGCTTTCTGCTGTAACCACTGGAAGGTCAACTTGGTCTAGTGTTTAGAGTCATTGTTGTGCTGGAAAGTCCAAGAGTGTCCAATGTGCAGCTTTCGTGCAGAAGAATGCACATTATCTGCCAGTATTTTCTGTGCATTTAGCGCTCACACACCCCCAAAATATTAGTGTTAATTAATTAGTTAATTTTCCACTTCTTAATTAGATCAGATTAGATTCAACTTTATTGTCATTGAACAGTACAAGTACAGAACAACGAAATGCAGTTAGCATCCAACCAGAAGTCCAAAAAAGAGCAGTGCAAAAATGTTTTGTAGGGCAGTGGGCAAATCAATCAATCAATCAATCAAGTTTATTTATATAGCACAATTCATACATAGATGCAATTCAATGTGCTTTACAAGACAAGACATTAAAAGAGAAATAAAAAGAGAAATTAAAAAACATTAAAAGAATTAAAAGAGAAATAAAATGTTATAACTAACAGTCTATCTACAACTTGTCCTCTATTCGCCCGTCCACACATTCACTCAGTAACCATCCAATGCAACTCTGTTCTTGTTACACAAACAGCCTGATATTTTATCCGTAGATCATTCACACAATGCAGCGTGCCCACTTACATCCCACTGTATTCACAATAATACACTCATACACTCATTGCATTGCGATCTTACTTACATTCACACTTTGTATGAGTACGCGTTTTACAAACCGACTCCACAATTCAACCTCTTACATCTTCCCACTTTTCGGTCACAATTTTAACAGATTAATTAAAACAGACATGGATAAATTTAACATGTAAAAAAATACAGATAAAAGTTTGAAGGAATATTAAGAAGGATTTCAAAAAAGTAATGGTCTGGTATAGGGTTTCCATGTTGCTTTGAAAGTATCTATTAAGGCTATAGGGCACTTTTTGTGGTCAAGCCCTCAGTCATAAGCACGTGAAAACATAAGTGTTTATAACCCAGACTTGAAAATGGATAGGTTAGGGTTAGGCATGTTTGGCATGTTTAAGTAATGTGCAATAAGCAATGTACAGTGTATAGATGTGCAAATGTAATAAGTGATTGAACAGTACTGACTGGCATTTTCAAGGCTTTGGATATCTTTCTATATCCTTTTCTATCTTTATAAAGTTCCATTACCTTGTTACGCAGGTCTTTTGACCGTTCTTTTCTGCTCCCAATGGCTCAGTATCTAGCCTGCTCAGTGCATCCACATGAGAGCTAACAAACTCATTGACTATTTACACAGCCACTAATTGAAATTTAAACAGCTGCAGATTTGGGAAATTAACCTTTAATTGTCACCTTGTGTGTCTGTAACAATTGAATTGCAATTAATTGCGAAGTCCCTCTTTGCCATGAAAATGAACGAAATTACAAAACAAACATTTTAATTTTAGATTTAGTTTTTCTTTGTTCTTCCTCTGTTAACCATGGTTACCTGCAAGGAAACACATGCAGTCACCATTGCTTTGGACAAAAAGGGCTTCACAGGCACGGATATTGCTGCTAGTAAGATTGCACCTAAATCTACCATTTATTGAATCATAGAGAACTTCAAGGAGAGTGTTTAAAATGTTGTGAAGAAGGCTTCAGGGAAAAGAGAGTCCAGCAAGCACCAGGACCTACTGAAGGTATTCAGCTGCAGGATCGGGGCACCACCAGTATAGAGCTTGCTCAGGAATGGCAGCAGGCAGGTGTGATTGCATCTGCACGCACAGTAAGGCGAAGACTTTTGGAGGATGGCCTGGTGTCAAAAAGGGCAGCAAAGAAGCCACTGCTCTCCAGGAAAATCATCAGGGAGAGTTAGATATTTTGCAAAACGTACAGGGATTGGACTGCTGAGGACTGGGGTGAAGTAATTTTCTCTGATTAATCCTTTTTCCGATTGTTTGGGGCATCCAGAAAAAAACTTTTCCGGAGAAGATAAGGTGAGCGCAACCATCAATCCTGTGTCATACCAACAGTAAAACATCTTGAGACCATTCATCTGTGGGGTTTTTTCTCAGCCAAGGGATTGGGCTCACTCACAATTTAGCCTAAAAACACAGCCATGAATAAAGAATGGTACCAAAACATCCTCAGAGAGTAACCTCTCCCAACCATCCAGGAACAGTTTGGTGACAAACAATGCCTTTTCCTGCATGATGGAGCACCTTGACATAAGGCAAAAGTGATGAACTAAGTGGCTCTAGGAACAACGCATTTAGATTCTGGGTCCATGGTCAGGAAACTCAACAGACCTTAATCCCATTAAGAACTTGTGGACAAACAAAAACCTACAAATTCTAACAAACCCCAAGCATTGATTATGCAAGAATGGAATGCAATCAGTCAGGATGTGGCCCAGAAATTAATTGACAGCGTGCCTGGGCGAATTACAGAGGTCTTGAAGTAGATAAAGGGTCAACACTGCATGTAATTGTCAATAATATCCTTTGGTACTGATGCTCAATCCTGGTCATCGGGCCCTTTGCCCTGCATGTTTTATATGCTACCCTCTTCCAAAACTGTCTGATAACGACCCCATTATTTGAATCAGATGTTTTGGAAGTGGTTAACATCTAAAACAAGCAGGGCAGGGGGGCCCGAGGAACATGGTTGAGCACCACTGGTCTGCGGTATTGTGGATACACGCTTGTTATTGATAATGAATTTCTAGCAGAAACGTTTTGACTGTCACTGGTTTCCCTGTGTCATTTCACATTATTACACATAACTTAAGTTCTAAATATATTTGCTTTGGTTTCTTTGTATGTATGGATTACTTGGGTTGTTACCAACACCTGAAAATTTCATTTCAATAGCCCCTTTGGAAATATATTTACTGAGAAAAATAGTGACATGTTCAATACTTATTTCACCCGCTGTATATCTGATGTAGTTAGACAGAGACACGCTTCAGTCAAATAACTAGGGTCAGTCTGGCTAATCCAATGTGTTGATGATGTGTGAAAGGGATGTTTTTTCCATGCTTGCCGTGGGTTTCTGCAATCCATAATCCATTTTACTTGACCCTTGTTTTGTTTGGAAACCTGAATAAAGAGACGTGGTTATAGATTCCTTGTCAAATATGACAATGGCGGTGAGATAGATGTACACCGATTTTTGCACAGATTTGCATTGGACTGAGAATTCAATGACCAAATAATTTTAATTGGTCAGGAAAGTCAGACCACAAAGCAGTGGCAGTCTTGCAAACAAAGATTTAATACTTAGTGCAGCATCAAGTGCTAGTTGAGATAAAAGAACATGATACAGGATACATATTATTTACAATATCAAGAGCAGTAATATGTAACTTGGGTTAAGTGTCTGAGTAGCAGGATAAAAATAATGTGCCATTGTGTTTTTTTGGTGCTATAAATAACAACACAAACTAGGGATGCAACTACCGATAATTTTCATAATCGATTATTCTATAGATTAGTGGGAATGAATTGTTGATTAATCGGATATGAAAAGCATAAGCTAGCGACAAACCATACAGGTAGCTAGTTAGACAGCAATAGTAGCCAGGCAACAAATGTAGCTAGTCATTTGCGGTTTAAAAATAAACCAACAAGGATTGTTTTTTACATTTCTTTAAACTTTTGATTTTTCTCTATTTCTTTCTCAAACAGCCTTTTTGACAAATTCTAAAACTTGGTCTACTTCTGTGACAACAGAAAAGTTGATCTTAGTTTCTTGATGTTTGATTCTGTTTGTTTAGCAAGATATTTCCCAATTTTTGTCTAATGCATACTCTAAGTAACACACCATGACTCTAAATATGAATCCATCTCGACATTCTCTCCCAAAATTCTACACAATACCACATAATGATAACGTGAAATTTTTGCTAATCTATTCAAAATAAAAAAATGACAAGATTCACATTTACATAAGTATTCACAGCCTTTGCCATGACACTTAAAATTAGCTCAGGTGCATCCTGTGTCTACTGATCATCTTTGAAATGTTTCTACAACTTGATTGGAGCACACATCTGTCTATACAAGGTCCCACAGTTGACAGTGCATGTCAGAGCACAAACCAAGCCATGAAGTCCAAGGAATTGTCTGTAGACCTCCGAGACAGGATTGTAGGCACAGATCTTGGGAAGGTTACTGAAAAATGTCTGCCACATTGAAGGTCCCAATGAGCACAGTGGCCTCCATTACCCGTAAATGGAAGAAGTTTGGAACCATCAGGACTCTTCATAGAGTTGGCCGCCTGGCCAAACTGAGCAATCAGGGGAGAAGGGCTTTTGCCAGGGAAGTGACTCCAGCGTTGCTCTGTGAAGAGAACCTTCCGGAAGGATAACCATCTCTGCAGCACTCCACCAATCAGGGCTGTATGGTAGAGTGGCCAGACAAAAGCCATTCCTCTGTAAAAGGCATATGACAGCCCACCTGGAGTCACTTGATCTCAGTCCATGAGAAACCAAATTCTCTGGTCTAATGAAACAAATATTGAACTCTTTGGCATGAATGCTAAGCGTCATTTCTGGAGGAAACCAGGCACCGCTCATCATCAGGCCAATACATTCATACAGTGAAGCATGGTGGTGGCAGCGACATGCTGTGGGGATGTTTTTAAGCGGCAGGAACTAGGAAACTAGTCAGGATCAAGGGAAAGATAAATGCAGCAATGTACAGAGACATACTTAAGGCCAGACACGGCAGGCAAAAACATCGTTTTTTCATGTACTGGTCAATTTTGAGATTTTTGCATATTTTGCTTCCATAACATGTCTATTTTCAAACTAGTAAAAAGAAAAATTCCAAAATACACATTTAGATGTTTGTTTTACTACATTTTGTCGACTTGCGTCTGAAGATTTCTCCCAGACTCAACAGAAATTAGCATTTTAAAGCTACGAACAGCACCGCGACCGTTGTCCGCACTATGTCACCAGTGGTATCATTGTAAAGATCTCTTTCTCCTGCATAATGTTATCGTATCCAAACATGCTTATTACCTTTGGATCAGCAACCTAACGTGAAAGAACAAGGGGGGGGGGTAGACCTAATCACAAAATACCATTGGCTGGTGTTGATTTCTGACAACGTGATTCGTTCAGATGCATCAAGTGACGTGCACTGACATTTCCTGGTTTAGCTTTTTGCGGGACCTTTAAAAATAAAAATGCAGAAAGTAGTGCGGATAAGACCGTCCCAGAAAAGACGACAACAATTGTAAATTGCTAGAGTACACCAGGGAAGACCAACGAATGAATCAGTTTCAAAAACAACTTCACAAAGCGCATCAATGCGTAAACTTTCATTCGGAAAACAGCAGTTCGATAGTGAGGGTGACCAGCGCGCCACACAGCAGTGGCTGATAGTTCACTTAGAGCGTTTAAATGAATTGGTTAGTGGATTAATTTGTCCTAATTGTGCAGGGACAGGGCTTAAAATCATAATTGATCCGCAGAATCATGGGTTCTGTAGCAGTTTGCTCCTAGAGTGCAATCTGTGCCAAAGAGGTGGGTACCGCAAAAGTGTATTTACATCTACGCGTCTTCAAGACGGAACCCGGAACGACGTCG
The DNA here is from genome assembly GCA_016801125.1 of Novumbra hubbsi. Classification (NCBI taxonomy): domain Eukaryota; kingdom Metazoa; phylum Chordata; class Actinopteri; order Esociformes; family Umbridae; genus Novumbra; species Novumbra hubbsi. The sequence goes on from JACXGK010000931.1 coordinate 82,888, forward strand.
CGTTTGATGTGAATGTGCGAATGGTGCTCTTGGCGCACGAGTTAGGGTTGGGGTATGCTGCTCTAAAGAAAATAGGGAAAGTGTTAGGGATTCCTGCTCTTCATTTGAAAACGTATCAGAGACATGACAAGAGAGTGACAGGTATGAAAAAGGGTTGAGATCAAGAACATTTGAAACTGTGGGGGAACAAGAAATGCATCCTTCTCACTTTCTGGCTGAACTATGGATAACATAAGATACTAATGAAGGGTGACATTTTTGTTTCTTTTCCCCCCACAGGCTAAATTACTGCAGGCTCCACTGTAGCCTTAATCTATTTGTGTTACAGAATAATAAATTAAAATTTTATTCAGTGTTTTGTTTTATTATTTGGTCAGTTTTACTTTTGCAGTATAGACGTTTCCTATCAATTGGACAAACGTGGATAATACTAAAATAATGTAGCCTACCAATAAACAATTGTTTTTACTTTAGTGGCAGAAACATAACACAACAAGTATGTGCAATGGATAGTACTTGGGATCACCTAACAAAGGATTAGTCTGGCAGGTAGTCAAAGAGGTTAATATTACTGTGTGTTCTGTTTCCGCCACTAAAGGTAAAGAAAATGTGTACCGTATCAATAAAACTTGATCAGATGTTAATGATACAATATAAATTTCATTTTAGTGGCAGAAATTGAGAGAGGTCTGGAGTCACTGCACAGGACCAGGGAGCAGATCAGGCAGGTTTATGCAGATATTGACCCAGAAGTGGCAGAGTTGCTTAGGGAGGATCCAGATGCAGTCATTAACATCAGCGTGTCTTTTGATGGCACCTGGCAGAAAAGAGGCTTCACATCTCATTATGGAATCGGCGTGTGCATTGACCTCCTAACAGGACTAGTGATAGACTATGAAGTCCTATCCTCATATTGTCATGCTTGTGCCCTAAAGGAAAATGCCAAGCGAGAGAACAAAATAACAGAGCAGGAGTTTGTCAGCTGGAGAGAGACACACAATGACTGTGCTAAAAACTTTGCAGGATCAAGTAAGGCAATGGAGCAAGTGTCAGCAA
>JACXGK010000932.1:0-64916 GCA_016801125.1 Novumbra hubbsi
GAGGAGCAGTGTGCTGAGGAGCAGTGTGCTGAGGAGCAGTGTGCTGAGGAGCAGTGTGCTGAGGAGCAGTGCCAGACGGTCCCCATCTGACCTGGTGTTCCTGTCCTGGTCCCTGATCTTCTTCTCCATCTCGGCGTCCGTCAGGGTCTCCAGCAGGGGGCACCAGGTGTCGGCGTCGCCCGTGTTGCGGATGGCAATCTCCACCGTCGGAAGGGGGTTCTCACTGCAGGAAACCACACAGCGCCAGGAGGTCAGAGACGCAAGCCAGGAGGACGGCACCGAGGCTTGGCCTTGCCGCCGCCACGGCGTGGCCAAAAGAAGTGTGGCGCAAACAAGAGGCGTCTTCGGGGTGAGAACTGGCAGCGCCGTTTCTGTCTCTCCTGGGGGTTAATCCCATCAGGAAGAGACGGCCCCTTAATTCATTGGTTTGGGGTTTATACATGTTTTACGCACCCCCACCTAGCACCCGCCCCTTTGCCTGCACGGACCACCACAGCATTTTACATACCCGTAGTCACAACGCCTGCACAGCATTATGGGATTCCAAACATACACGGGTAGTTCGACAAAATGGAGGGAACCGAATGTTAATGATTCTTTATTGTCACAGCTACTATAACCCAAAAAGTTCTGAACTATCCTTTCAAATCTATGTGTAGAGAGCAGTTTGTAGGCAAAACTACAGAGACTGTGACAATGGCGTTGTTCTTCCCTCATGAACACAATATCATACAACTTCCTAGGTTTTTCGTTTCACAGATAAAGGTACATAGGACCTCCATACTTTGAGGCTGGGGGTACGCCCTGCAAGGTCAAGTCAACAGATGAAAGAGAAGGTAAAGTGTAAATGTACTCAGCTTCCCGGGGCGTGGCAAGAGAACTTGGGTGGGTGGTAGGGGTTAAGCTGGGGGGAGGGGAGGAGTTCAAGTAATTCAAAAGCATATTGACCTGAAATCAGACCTATAAGGGACAGACAGGTGGGGAGGGAGAGAGATAGAGAGAGAGATAGAGAAAGAGAGAGAGAGAGAGAGAAAGAGAAAGAGAGAGTAGAAAAGGTCATTAATTTGCAACACCCACAACAAGCCATGATGATGTTAGCAAACTCATTTTAAATTAACACACAACGAACGGCCAGAAATGACTCGAAATCCTCTGGCATCAGAGCTGGGCTCCAAACCAAAAACCAATTAAATGAATTACTGAAGAAAATCTATTACTGAAATGGCTAACATGCCATTTGGGTTAATTTAGTGACATGACCAATAGTGAAATGGAATTGGGCCGAACGCTGATGGACAACCAGGTGACTCGTTGGAACAGAAACATGATCCACATGTCCGCAATGAACACAGCCGAGTTGATGTGATGAGACTAACCACGCGAGACAAACACACAAACCAGAGGGAGGGTGGATATCTGAGCAACTTCAAGACTTGTCAACATAGTTTGTGGGTGCAGTTGGCTGGACAGTCCCATTGGAATGGATCCGGTGACGTGGTGTTTTGGTTTTAGTGGGAAAACATGCTGCGTGCTGGTTGATAATGGATGTAGGCTAAATGTTGTGTATTTATTCTGTAACGTAAACAGGACGCACGCTCAACGAGTGTCCTTAAGATACCCCGCTCTAAGAAGTAGGCAGGCAGACAACTGTTAACTCTCTCCTCCCCAAGCTTAGTGAGGAGAGCCAAGGTGAAGCCAATGTTGGACGTCGTAGCACGCATGGTAACTGCACATGGTTTTACCTCAGTAAACGGCTAGCGCACGTATCGTTGAGGCAATACCTTGTTGAGGCAATACCTTGTTGAGGCAATACCTTGTTGAGGCAATACCTTGTTGAGGCAATACCTTGTTGAGGCAATACCTTGATTTTAAATCATACTGGAATTTAATTTTCTGAAATCCAAATTCACACACTTGAAGCACACATCTCTGAGAACATTGACGTGTCAATGGGATTGTCCTGTGTGGTTAAGTTCTCACAGAGTTTTGTTTGTGCGATTCTAATGTCCTTAGAGGCCACTGCCTCTGTACTTTGCTCTGGATTGGAGCATCTGCAAAGTTCCTTGTAAATGTATAGTCACATCACACTGTTTAAATCAAGGAAAATATTTAGATTTAACTCATTCCAGCAGTGTTCCATGGTTGAGGCGACCTCCCAAATAGAGTATACAAGAAGACCTGAAGGATGGAATGAGGTCCTTGGGAATGCTGAAAGAACATGGGTGGTTGTTCCGAGCAAGCCCTGCCGGGCCAATATGGGCTGACATTTTGTAAGCCTCTATCATTCATGGGGTGTGTGTGAGAATGTTCTGAGTCCACATTAATGACGGGAAGTTCAACTTAAGTCGTTCAGTAAAACGTTTTGTTAATTTTAGTCAGTAACGCCCAGAGCCAGCCCATCTGTGTTTATCACAACATTAGTTGTCAACCAAGTATATTAGTATATTATAGTATGCGTTCATTTATCAGTCTTTTAGATGTTGCCTTGATCTACTTTTCTCTGCAAATGTACATGGACGTTGATGGGAGAACAGAGCTGGAGGACCAGCAAGTGATCATGTACGAATCCGCTGCAGAACGCTACAAATGAACGAGTCGCTAGAAAAAAGATTTGGGAGTCCCGAGTCACTAAAACGATCAGTTCAAAAATAACTAATCATTCACGAGTTGCACATCACTAGTCCACGAGTGTTTTCTCGGGGTTTGGTTTCGTGCGATACCTGAAGGCGTACGTCCTCTGGTGCCAGCTGAGCTGGCCGCGGATGCTGTATGCGATGGTGGTGACAAACTCCCCACCCAGGCCCAGCTCGGAGCACAGCTTCAAGGCAAACGTCTCCGGAGAGTTCTCCCTCTCTGACATGTCCCACTCAAACTGATCCACCAGGGAGATATTCCCCACGTGGATGTTCAGCTGAAACGCACACACAGAATTGTCATACCAGGTCCAGATTGTTTCATTCAGATGCAGCCTCTGTTCTCTGGGAGCAGTGAAGTCAGTGTGTGTGACTGAGGGTTTGTGGGTTATTGTCAATAAAAAAAGCATATGGATCTTTGGGCCTCAGTATAATAAGAACAACACTTGGAGAAACTAATATGAGGTGAAACACTCTTCCCAAAACGCTAAAACAATGAGTGACATAATGCTTTGATAAATGTTTTTATCTAGACAATGTGCCTTCCACTTTTTCTAAAATGGAAACCTAGTGAAAACTAGTAAATAAAAATAATAGAAGTGTGTGTGTGTGAGCGCCCACCTTGATAATGACCCTCTGGTCAGTCTGTTCATCCAGGATACTGTCCGTGGGGTACGACTCGATCTGCTGCCGGATGGCCGAGGCGATGGCCGGGACGAAGGCCAGGGGGTTCAGGTCCAGATCATCACACAGGATCTCAGCAAACATCTCCGGGGTCATCAGCTTCTCTGGAAGGACATAAAATTAGAGTGGTGAGTCTCCGTAGCGTAGAGGCTTCTTCTGGTGGCGATTGTACTAGTCTGTTGGCTCCACATGTGGGGGGGACAGCATCTACGTTAACACGTCTGATCAGATACCACTTGAATTTGGTTGCTGAGAGTATGCTACTTGGCAATGTATCTCACGAGCACAGAAATCATGTAAAAAAAAAAATATATAGTCTAATTTGGGCATAGACCCGACATTCCAGATGAACACCACACATTAGGGTACACTGGGCCCACAGCAACCCCTCCCCAGAGATGCAGTGGCCTTACCGTTCATGTTCCAGGTGAACGCGTCTCTGAGTTTCTGCCCGTCGATCTCCATGTCCAGACGGATGGGAACCAGCACCTCAGCCTGGGAGGCATTCTCATGGATCACGGCTGGGTCGTGGTCGTCGAAGCTTCACAACAGGGAATGACACAGGGTTACGGTTTACACCGCATTATCGAACCTGCGCCACATCTCGTCATTACTGAGGACACCATTACCACACGCGTGGACACCAATCCGTTAAATCTAGCGACTTGTTTTCCAGCCAAAAGATGAAGCCACTCGCATATCTCACGCATCATTTAATATTTACACAAGTCAATGCTCGTCTCTTGCCAATTCTATGTCTCAGTATTTCTACTAGGAGGTCTAGTCCGTTTGTACTTCTGCCACTTTTGTGTGTTCATTCATGTCAGGCCAAACAATGTGTGGTTTGACAACTAGAAGATTGTTACAGCACAGACTGAATTACCAGGGTATATTCTACACATTCAGACTGAATAACCAGGGTATATTCTACACATTCAGACTACATTACGGGGGTATATTCTACACATTCAGACTACATTACGAGGGTATATTCTACACATTCAGACTGAATAACCAGGGTATATTCTACACATTCAGACTACATTACGGGGGTATATTCTACACATTCAGACTACATTACGAGGGTATATTCTACACATTCAGACTACATTACGAGGGTATATTCTACACATTCAGACTACATTACGGGGGTATATTCTACACATTCAGACTACATTACGAGGGTATATTCTACACATTCAGACTACATTACGAGGGTATATTCTACATATCCCTAATCATGTCTAGGTCTGTGTTGGACCACAACAGGAAATGGGGACACCAAAATGTTATTGCATTGTCTAATAGGGTGAATGTTGATTCAAAGATCTGCCAATCGAGTGATTCCTATCAGAACTCGGTGTGCAGAGTATACGACATTTTGCGTTTCAACCAAACATATCTGTCCTAAAGCGAGAAATGCGGTTCACCAGGGAATTCAGAATTGGTCCTTAGCCAAAGCCACGGGACAAGGGGCCCTGCTTTGAGCCAGACATGCTGACGTTTACGGTGTCCCAGGCCTTACGGCATCGCGTGGGGCCATCTGAAGACCCCGGTACTGGGAAGGTGACAGATCGGTACATGGGTTTGGGAACCTGCAGGGCAAATTCCAACCCACAGAGAAGCTACTCCCCCGCTCAACTACGGAGGTCTAGATTTATGAGAATAAATAACAGATGTGACCGCAAAAGCATCTTGGTTACACTTCTTTCCGGTAGGTTGCCGACCGAACAGGGCCATCTCTCACAGCCTCTTATCTCCCTATAACATTATTCTGTCTCTTGCTGAAAAATGACTTCAAACTCGTGGGCAGGTTCTACCAACAGTTTAAAGGTGCAGCAGGTGGAGTTGCCAACACTTGCAACGATATACTCATTCTAATGATATGAAACCACTCTCCTCTCCTTTTATAGTTCAACATTTAGGTCAAATAATCTGACCAGTCCTACACTGAAAGCAGAAAGAAAACAGACATCTGGGATATGATTCAGAAAAATGTGAAAAGTTAACCCTGCCCACAAGTAACATCGCTACATCCCATCTTGCGTCATAGGATTGCATTTCATAAACAGCTTTTTTTTTTATTACATCTCAAAACCCATTTCAACCAATAACCAGGCAAAAATGGGACCAACCTTTTGCATTTGTACTACTGTTCATTAATACTCACAAACGTGACATTGGCTTAATTACAAACACAGCAAATAAACAAAGATGCCCTCTTAGTATTTCACAATCCCAAAGCGATGATAAAAATCGAGGATAAGGGACTGTCTGTAAACAACATGGCAACAGCACTTAAGGCAGCAAAACAACAACCCCTAAGCACACAGATCTGTTTTGATTAGTTCCAGTGACACAATAAAATGCCAGTGTTATTGAGGGCGTAGGAGTGGACTGTCGACAGTCACGTCAGGAGACCGGGCTTTTATTTTGGAAGACCATCAGAAGAAACAGCTGATGATGAACAAGCGACTGTACAGAACATAGAGACCAGAAGAGGGAGTGTCAGCGCCCTGGACCACAAGCTCCTCAGGCTCAGCATCTTCTGACCCCAAGCACCTTGAGAGCAAGAGGGAGATGGGGAGTGTGGATGAACCCTCCCTTCAGCTTCCAACACATCAAGGATACCCCTAGAGTCAAGGATACCCCTAGAGTCAAGGATACCCCTAGAGTCAAGGATACCCCTAGAGTCAAGGATACCCCTAAAGAATAGCCGTCATTAACTCACTGATGAGAGCCTGTGTAGACATCTGGTCTTTTCTGAAAGCTTAAAGTACATCACAGTTGTCAGAAGAAAAAAAAACTTCTTACGGTCATACTGACGAATCCGGAAAAATGTGATTGGTTTCTCTCTCACACACACACAGCATGGAACGTTTTGAAAGCGGATATTGCACAGCTTGTAGTTTTCAATGCCATTAACTAACCATACGGTGTCACTCAAGCACCCATGATTGAATCAGACTGAAATATAAATTCAATTACAAAGATTCAGGGGAATCCAAGAGGAACACAAACCGTCCTCGCCACGAGGGGAACACAAACCGTCCTCGCCACGAGGGGAACACAAACCGTCCTCGCCACGAGGGGAACACAAACCGCCCTCGCCACGAGGGGAACACAAACCGCCCTCGCCACGAGGGGAACACAAACCGTCCTCGCCACGAGGGGAACACAAACCGTCCTCGCCACGAGGGGAACAAACCGTCCTCGCCACGAGGGGAACACAAACCGTCCTCACCACAAGGGGAAGGTCCGCTTCTTGTCGCGGCCCATCCGGTTGCGGTTGATGGTGGTGGAGCAGGGCACGGCATCCAGGTGGTGGGAGCTGTTGGGCAGCGTGGGGACCCACTGGCTGTTCCTCTTGCCCTTCTGCTCCCTGGGAAGAGCAGCACACACAGACACAATGAGAACCCAATGCCTTTGTTCACGCTTAAACGGTGCCTGTGGAGGCACTTGAAGAGGTAATTTCTACCCCCCACCCTCCAAAACGCAGCACATGCACATGCTCTCCATTTGGAAATAAACATTACCCATACACTAGCATTGCCCCCCCCCCCCTCCCCCCACTAAAACCCCCAATTTGAATTAGTATAATATGTATTTTATAAAATTACATTATCTGAGCCGTGATGCAAAATGATTACAAAAAAATGTATATATGTTTCCCTTTATTGCAAGCAGTTTTTGTGTGTACAATTCCATTAAGGGATTATATACAGATTGTGAGTTAAAATATTGTTAACTTTCTTGTGCAGGGTTTATGAATAAAGGTCTCTAAGCAGACTTTTTTTTTTCTCAACATGGACTATTTCGGCACCTAGGCAAATAAGCAAAGACTATTTTGGTGCCTAATTTATTTAATCTAATACATTTTCTCAAGATTCCAACCCACACATTTTCTTTTACGCGGAGTCCTTCATACACTGAGAACGCATGTACCTGAGGTAGGCCGGGGGCTCCGTGCTGATGGAAACGGCCTTGTACTTCTCGTCATTCCCCTCGAAGATCTCTTCACATTCCGACGCCTTCAGCAGTGTCACGCTCGTGGCTGAAATTTGTGTAACAATGTGTAGCGTGAATAGCCGAGGATGCTCGGCGCGTGGGACGCTCCCAGGACCAAACGTTAATAAGAGGCTGCCTGCCACAAGGTTTAACCACTCACCATGCGAGGATGCCACGATCTTCTTCCTCTCCTCTATTGAGGCTAATCTCCTTGAGAGCGATGGGTACCTTTTATACAGAGAGCCTCTGAACATACGGAGGTAATTTCCAACCTGAGAATGTCAAGAGAGTCCGTTTTCAGTGCTGATTATTTAGCGGTCAGAACCGAACACTTAAAGAATCCAGAAACATTTGGCAGCATTACTCCACTGCTGATACGATGCCATCGTCACACTACAATCGCCATGCCTCGCTTGCATTTATCATTCTGGCGGAAAAACACAATGTGGCTGGCCATAAAATAATGGTACCTAAACGTATACAACAATGCCCCACAGTGCTTGAGGATCCTCCTTGTACTTTTTTGCCAAACAAGCTTTTATGTTCTTGTTAATGAATGGTGTTTTCCACATCGCTATTCTGCCACATATTTGTTTTGCATTAGAAATGGCTTTGTAACAATTTTTAGACTGCTAAGCAACAACACATTAAAGTCTTCAGGAATGTATATTGATCATGACATAAAATACAGCTCGTGTGCATAGGATCTTAGATAATCTGGCCAGGAAGTACACAAATCTCTGACCTCTACATGTAGATTTGAACAATCAAAATGCCGTGTTGGTAAGTACAAAGATTTTCGAAATGCCCAACAGTGAAAATAAAACCTGCACCCGTATCAGTCTCTTCTACAGGAAAATACAATCATACCTTTTTACTAGGGTTGGGAAAACTAGGGGGCAAATAACTTGCACACCGGACGATAGCATTTTTAATTACTTCGTACACCAAACAAATGAAGCCTCAAGCTACAACCAACAAAAAGATCTAAACAAATTCAACCTGTACGAAATTCAGATCATTAAAAGGGGAGAGGGGGTATACGTTATTATGACACTTTGCTTCTAATATGTTCATTAAATATAAAAATTAAAACAAAACATTGGTTAGCTATTTTGAAATGTAACGTTAGCTAGGTAGTCAGCTACTTAGCTAGCCGGCTAGGACAAACAGCGGTGCAATGGCGCATTCTGATGATGGCAAAAAGGATGGCTGTAAAGTATAACAAACGCTGTGCTACCAATTAAATATTCCCCGACTCCATACATCGTATATATACCTCCGATCCAACCATGTAGAAGTCCCCATCTTGCTCTAACTGAAATTTGATCGGTTTCTGTCCAAAGGTCTTGCTTAACGCCATTTTCACAACAGCTATGCGAAGTGGCTAACAGTTAAAACAATCTTACAGCGCATGCTTCAAAACGGGTTAATTGTGCGCGCTAGCACAGGATAGCAACAATGCGACCGCCTCGGATGGCCTGTGCAGTGCAGACAATGAGTTCAGATTGCAAATATAAAAAACGGTTTTACAAAACCTGACATTTGACACGCAGGGATTAAATTTAAGATATTTTATAAACAACCTATATTGAGTCCTGGTGGTTTAAGGAAACTTAAACAATGTATTGTGGTGATTTCGGGCAGTGTTAATAAAAACAATTATTGTTATAAAACGTAAATATTATATGGTAAATGTGTGGTTTGCCACACAGAACCCACGGGGAATCTTTTAAAAACGCGATTATTGATATTAACAATTCACACTTGTTTATTGGATTTAATTTGATAGAAAACAGCTTTTGTGGTTCTCGGACATATGCCCCATGGATACTAACAATATATGCTACCTCCAAATAGTTAATTAACAAAATACACTGTACTCCCAATTTCTTTAAATCAAGATAGAGACACCATTTCTCTTGCAAGGGGTAATGGAAAAACAATCCTCTGATGCTGCCTCTGTCATAAATGGAGAGTTGGCACATACTGCAGCTCTGCCATAGCTGGTCTCATGCACTACAGAAATGGAGAATCATGTACAGTTGCAACATTTTAAAGGCGTCTTTCTGTTGGAGGATGTGCCGTCACTGAGACTCTTGCTGGTCTTGGACTTGGCTGGTCGAGGACTTGTTAGGCCAGATGACTCCTGGGGAGGGGCGTCGCACCTGTGGGGGATGTGGGTGTTTTAACACCCACACTTTTCCCGATGAGAGGGTTCAACATTATTGATAATTAACAAACCACATCCATCCGCCTTCTTTGAAAAGCTTGCTACGCCCCTGCTCCTGGGTGCTCTCATAGGTGACCCATGGTTGTTTCGCCGAAGTGGAGGGCTGGACACATTCTGAGCTTTTAATGTTATTTGGGCTAAAGCTCTGGAGGTTATCATGCTGATTTTGTCCCATAACTTCTAGGCCCAGTGGAAGCCCACTGCTTCCAGTGATGGGGTCACTGGGTCTCTAGTCTGACTAACCTGGGACACCAGGACTCTAGCCTGCCTAGCATTGGAAACTAAGATTCCTGCTTAGTGAAAATAAGGCTCTGACTAAGGAAACAAGGGTTCTGTTGTGGGAAAGTAGGCCTCCATCTGGAGAAAAACTTGTCTGGGTCTGGTTTGGGAGCCTAGGGCTCTAGCATGAGAGCCTAGGTTTCTAGCCTGGAAGCCTAGATCTGTAGCCTGAGAGCCAAAAGGTATGGTTATCCAAGCAAAGCATCCATATGATGCCGATATCAGAATGGTGGATTCTGCTCAAGATTCTAAAGCAGGGGTGGGCAAACTACGGCCCGAGGGCCAAATGCGGCCCGCGAGGCTGTCCCATCCGGCCCACGGAATGCCCTTTTCTGGCCTCCAAATCAATGATGATTAACACATTACAAAAACAAATGTGGCCCTCCATTTCATTTCCAAATCCTGATGTGGCCCCCGAGACAAAATATTTGCCCACCCCTGTTCTAAAGCATGGTGGCCTAGGTTGTTCAGCAGTGTAAGCTGCTGACTACGGTATCCATATACTGCAGCAGCATGGGTATAAGTCTGACTAACTGTTCTTTCAATAAAAACTCTCGTTATCTTTTACCCCTTTTCTGTCTGAAAGAGAATATACAAAATCCTACTAATATTTCTGTTTAAAGGAAACAATATCTGAATCGAGCTCATATCCCCATTACTCTTTCTTTCCTGAGTTACTAAGTCTGATTAGCTCAGGGAAGAACAGAGACAAAAGAGAGCAGTATAGAAACAAGAGAGTAGTGAATGTGTAGGTTGGCAGGCCTTGCACTACAGTACAGTAAGTGGCAGTGTATGCAATTTTCAGTTGTTTGCGATCCGCCAATAAAATGTGCAGAGGAAGAGCGAACCACTTAAAGATAACTGTTTTGCTAACAGCAGGAAATATATATCCCTGAAGTTTTATTGACTTGGTGTTACAGTGTGATGGTAGTCATGACAGTGTAACACCAAGTCAATACAACTTCAGGGATGTTCCTTTATTTGTTAGAGCAGTGAAGTACATCAAACCAACTTATTTTTTTTATTACAGTTACTCTTTGCATTTTCTGTAACACAACATTAAACTAGCCTTTACAATTTACTATCTTAAGAACGAACCATACATTTTGCAATATATTGACCTTGGCGCTTTTATTTTGAAGTTTTTTCATTACCATACCATTTCAAAGTCATCGTTAATGCTGCAAGCAGGATAGTATTAGTCAAGCTGAAAGCTATAGCTTAAAATTCGGACAAGCAATTAAAAAGAAGCATTTTCTGAAAATGTCTAAAATTGAGTTGTTGAAACTGTTTCTCAGCCAGCGATTAACAGAAGCTGCTGAGGAGATCTTTGGGGCAGTCGAACTGACGTTAGCAGACTACCATGAAGAATGTTCCCGTACAAAGGAGGAGAACGACCGTTTACTGAAGCTTTTAGACGTCTTCATTAAACCTGAACTAAAGTTACATCGAATAGGTTTGTCGTCTTCACTACCATTTTGTGTAGATCATTAATTGATCATGTGGTCTGTTAACCGATTAATCGGAATTCCTGATGTGGGAATTTTCTAGTGCAGACATAGACCTAAATTGCTGAATTCCAAGATCCACGTAACTTACGACGAATATCCTTGAAATCAATTTCCATTAGACACCCTCTCCAAACCGAAAATTGTTGTGTAATGTTCACCGCGCACATCTTCCTGCCTAGCGTATGGCCTCGGTGCACTGCTGTCGACCGGTATAAGATAAAACATTGACATCTACTTTCGATTTTAATTAGGATTGATGACTGCATCAAACGGTTGTATTTAATGTTATTTTCGCCCTAACCGGCGATGCAGTTGAGACACAAGCAACCAATATATGTTTAAATATGCTGGGTAATTGTGCTGCTGTACAGGTAAACGCTTCGTGCCTTAACAGCGATATCCAGCCGAAGCAATTAGACCGCCATTCCATTCATAATTTAACTTAATTCGACAACATTCCGGGATAAGATCTAAATCCGTATTTGTGTTTTTTTACTTTTAAAATGTCTTGTATCCAGACCTCCAGCATCTCACTGGCTTTGAAAAGAAGGAGCTGAATGAGAAGTGGAAGCCCCTTCATTTGGGACAGAAAGACCCAGAACTCACACAGATAAATAATGAAAAGGAGGAACTGCGAGCCAGTCAGGTGAGAGAAGAGCTTCACGGTCTAGAGGAAGACTCATCTCCTGCCTTTGTGGAAAATGACTGTCATCAGGATTCAAGTTTTTCTTCAGATCTTGTCAGCAGCCCAACTGAACAGATCAACACAGGATTTGATGAAGGTAAAACTGCAAATCGGAACCTAACATTGACTACCATCCCCTCTCTCTGTAGTAAATCTTGACGGCAGGTCATTGCTGCAGCTGTCTGTATTGGACTCCTTGGGTTTTCTTTTTTATACGAAAATATGTAGGACATCCATTGGTGCTTTGTGTGGAAAAAAAAATTTGATTCCACGAAGTGTAAGTAAGATCCCCTCCACACTCCATTAACACTAGGTGGACTTGAGATGTTTGTAGTAAACGTTTCATTAAGAGTGCTGAGATGAAAATGCATATAAGGTGCAACAGACAGAATTAAATTCCATGTCCTTTTTGTGCACAAAAAACAAAAAAAAACAAAAAAAAAAGGTAAAATGTCAGGCAGCAATGTTTCCAGAAGGATAATGTAAAATTACAGTAAAAGACTGTATCAAAGAAATTACATGTAATAAACTGTGAAATTACACAACATGGAATACAGTAAAAAGTTGTTAGATTACAGTTTAAATGTTCATTAAACCGTAGGAAAACACAGAAATATTATGTAAAACTGCATAGAAAACAGCTAGATTTTAGGTTAATTCCTGTAAATTTAGGGCATTTATTTGTTACTTTGCAGACAAAAGTTGTTCAATTACAGTATATTATTGTTTTAAAAGTTCATTTAACTGTGGGAAAACTGAAATTGTATGTAGAAATACATAGAAAACAGCTAGATTTCAGATTAATCCCTGTAAAGTTAGAACATTAATTTCTTATTTCACAGTAAAAAAAATATTAAATTACAGCATATTCTTGTTTAAATGTTCATTAAATTGTCGGTAGACAAAAATTGTGTCAAAATACATAAAAATAAAATAACAATCCACTCTGTACATGTAGGGCATTTGTTGGTCAGTTTACAGTAAAAAACCCAGTCTATCTACAGTAATTGCTTATGAAATAATTTTTCCCCATGTATATGTACACACATTATTTCATTGTTTACATTATTTATGTATTTCAACACAAAAGACACATTTATTATTCAGTCAGTTTAAATAATGAATATATAAACACTTTCATGAGACAGCAGAAAAACAAGCATAGTACACAGAAAATACATTTTAAAGTCAATCAATGTAAATGTAGGCTACTTAGCAATTACTTAATGAAACTGCCAGGTCTACCTACAGTGATTTCCTATAAGATTGCGGTTGCGCCAAAAAAATATATAATTGTGCAAATTTACATGATTGGTTAGTCATTTTATACAATTGTAATGTTTCATTGGACAATGGAAAACTAAGCATTGTAAGTCAAAATACATAAACAATAGCACTTTAAAAAATAATACCAAAACATCATATCAGAGCAACTTCTCCCAACCATCCAAGAACAGTTTGGTGATGCACAATGCCTTCCCCAGCATGATAGAGCACCTTGCCATAAGGCAAAAGATATAACTATGTGGCTCAGGGAACGAAACATCACCATGGTCAGGAAACTCCCCAGACCTTAATGCCATTGAGAACTTGTGGTCAATCCTCAGGTGGCTAATGGACAAACAAAAACCCACAAATTCTCAATCTCCAAGCATTGATTATGCAAGAATGGGCTGCCATCAGTCAGGATGTGGCCCAGAATGTAATTGACAGCATGCCCGGGCGAAATGCGATTGTCTTGAAAAGAAGGGTCGTTACTGCAAATATTGACTATTTGCATATACTTAATATAATGGCCTTTGACACTTATGAAATGCTTGTAATTAAACTTCAGTATACCATAGTAACATCTGACAAAAATATCTAAAAACACTGCAGCAGAAAACTTTGTGTAAACCAATACTTGTATCATTCTCAAAACCTTTGGCCACGGCTGTATGATGGCTCAGTGGTTAACAAGGTCAACCCCAAAAACTTTAACCCTGGCCCTTTCTGGGTGTGACTTGCGTGTTCTCCTTGTGTTCTCCGGGGACTCTGACTTCCATAGTACAAAGACATTTCTATGAACCCTGTCTGTGGTAGTTCCCACAATTTGTCACTGTAATAAATTATTCAACTATATAAAAAAAACAGTTTGACAAGTGTTTGTCAATTGAGGGAGCCTGACCCTTGGGGAGAAGCGCTTGAAAGGGAGCAAAAAGGCCCACGCTCCCTGGGTGCCCCCGAGTCCCCCGTCCGTTCTAAATTAGGAAGGGACGTGAGGACGTCACCCAAAAGCAGAACAGGGTCGTCAATGGGAATCGTACCCTGATCTCTTATTTTAAAGTCAGGAAGTTTCCCCATTACCCCACTGGTGGCACCCGAATTTACTACAGCACAAGCAGTCAACGAACCCGGCAATATCGAGAGAGACCGTTTTTTTTTTTTGATGACGCGGGTTAAAAGAATAATCTGCGACGTGGTTCATCAAGTGCTAAAAATCTCAGAAGCGTTCAGTTGAGCTGAAGAAAAAAGGGAGGCTGAGCTAAGGGTGCGCTCAGGTATATATTGGAGACAGGCATGCCCCGATTGGCTGAGCCAAGGTAAGTGCATGAATTTCTCAGTGTGGCCGCTACGCGGCAAGGGTAAACCACTAGGAGCTAACGTCCTCTAGGGGGCGGAGCTCCACGACACATAACCAACATTCCCTTAGCTTTCATTAATTTATGAAAAATTGTATGTTTAGATAGTTGATCCTTAAGTAATTTTACAGGCTCTTCCATGTGCGCTAGCTTGCTGCCGGTCATTGATATTCCAAGCCGCTAGTTAAGTTAGCTAACATTTGCTGAAGTTAGTCAGTAATGTTAACAAACTAGCTAGCTTGTTTTTATGCTTAATAAAATAACGCTGTTGTGTCAGGGTTATTTGCTTGCGACATTCTCACTGTAATAAGTACATATTAATAAGTACAATTAACAATATATGGCTAGATTTTCCATGTGTTCTCCCTCTAACATTTTTGGACTTATTTATTCAACAGCAGCAACGGTCTTACCTTCAGTTGCCTACGACAAGTTAACAGGTTTGTGAAAGAATATCTTGTTTATAAAAAAAATATTTACATTATTGAACCTTAAGCGCAGCTGTGTTCTAGTCTCTTATAGGTATTTCATAGCTCACAATTGTTAGTGTAATGTGAAATGGCAAATGTTTTTACATGCTGCTCCTGTGGGCTCAACATAAAATCAGTAAAAGGTTATGTAGATTGTTATGGAAAATGCATTTCCCAACTCAAAAAGATGCAAGAACTTCAGAGGTTGTAAAATCAATTAGACTTTAATGAACATCATCATAAAGCCGGGAAGTTTCTGCAGAAAAGACCATTGTACAACTTGCGAACACACATATTTATACCATGTATCTCGTGTTATTTAGATCATCCCTTTATGATAATTTCAAGGAATGAGTGAACCTATTGTTCAAATCATAAACGACCTGGCCTTGAGGGATCGCAAAGGCCTGGGAAGAGTTTAGGGGAGGCAGAGTGATTAGATGGCAATTGGATGCCATCCCAGAAAATAAGTTCAGAATCTTTCTGGTGAGAAATCATGAACGATGACCTCGTCTTATAGTGTTCTTTGTTTCCAAGTGTGCTTATACTTCCACTCAGTGCATACTTGATTATATGAATAGATTGTTTAGCTTTATTTATCAATACCTGCAGTTTAATGCATTTCTGGCTTATGAATATATGACATCTTATGGATTACTAAAATATTACTTCCATACTACTATGGTTACGTAATCAATTCCTTAGTGAATTCATTATGTGGTTATGTTAAACACCAAAATTCCCCTATAGGATAATCAGGTACTACATAGAAACGATTCTAACATCCAATTTCCATGTTATGTGGCCGACTGTAAACGTCTATTTTTCAAGTACAGCCCTTTTAAAACGCATTGTCATCGACACCACAAAAACCCCTACGTGTTAGAATTGGATGTTATGCAAGGACCATATACATGTCAGACGGTAAGTTGTCACAAACCGTGCACAGATCTGAAAGACCTTCTTGCACATCTCCGGTCACAGCTTTCCAATAGTGAGTTGGTAAACTGTCCATTTGCTAACTGTGGCAAAACATTTAAGCTATGGTCATCATTTACTTCCCATATATCTAGGATCCATAAACATTCAATAGCAAGGCAAGTATCTGCTACCTGTTTTGCACAGTTTGTGCATACTGAGCCATCTGCTAATGTGCTCAAACTTGTGAAAATACCACTGAATATGAGGATATGCCAGATGACGTTGATATTAGAGCCATGTACATGAAAAACCTCTGTATGTTTTACATGAAACAGCTGGCAAAAAAAAATAAAAATTCATCCAACATACAGATGATTGTCGAAGAGATAAATGGCTTACATGATATTTGCAGTCGGCACACAAAAACGAAATTCAAAGATCCACTGAAAGCAAAACCTTTCTGACTCTGATGTAGATGCAGCTTTCAGTAGTTTGAGTAATTTGCATGCTTCATGCAGCTTTCCTCTTTCTACTAAATATACAAGGGAGCAGTTTTTCCAAAATAATTTCTCATATGTGCACCCTATCATGGCAATTTTCTATGTCTAGGATTATAATTTAGACTGGTCAGAAAGAAAACGTCTTTAGCACAATTAACAGTTTATTAAAGATTCACTTGCAAGGAGGAATGGTTCCCCATCACCCAGAGTGACAGGGAAGCATCTGCCAATTCCAAAGTTACATACATTCTTATACACTCAGGTTATTTGCATATCGATTTGGTATAACCCAATCTAGGGGGTGTCAAAAAAAATGTTTCCTTCCTGACCCCAATCTGTTCTCCCCCTATCCTGTGTCTAACCAGGGGCCCCAATAGCCCCCACTCAGGGTGGAAGTATCACCCCCTCATGGGCTAATTCTTATAGATCCATGAACAGTGAGGTGATAAGGAGAACAGATGGGCACAGTGTATTTACAGGGTTTAGCATACAGATTGGTGTCACCAACAAACACAGACCAGATCCTCTGTCCTAACTTTATGATCCCAACATTCCTTTGCTCTCTTAATGCAACAACAAAGTTGGACTAGTAAGAAAGTGTATGATCAATGAATACATCCAGTTGTTAATATTACCATAACAACCCACAACAAACTCACCTTGGGACTGATAAGAACAGAAGAGACCGGTATGCACAGTACATCCCTGTCAAAGAAACTTTGAAAACTTTATTAAAAGATCCTGTGGTGTGGCAGGAGTGTGAAGCCTCAAAATGTCTTTCCTTCTGGGGTGTTAACGTGTGTGTGTGTGTGAGAGTGTGAGAGTGTGAGAGTGTGTGTGTGTGTGAGAGTGTGTGTGTGTGAGAGAGTGTGTGTGTGTGTGTGTGTGAGAGTGTGTGTGTGTGTGTGTGAGTGTGTGTGTGTGTGTGAGTGTGAGATCAGTGTTCAATACCAATGCTTTATTTTATGTATGCAGCCAGGTATAAGTTTAAAGCTTATTTTGTACCAGGATTCTTTTGAGGTGGTCAACCCTCTTGGCTCAGCAAAGAAAAGCATAAGATTGTGGGCGTGTACTTTATACTTCCCAACTTTGAGCCTTTCTATCGGTCAAGTGTTGATCTCCTGCAGCTGTTGCTTTTATGCACAGAGCAAGTTTTCAAATACTTTGGACATGAGAAATTGTTTTCAAGGATGCTGTCAGATGTGAGCGAGCTAGAAGACCGTGGGCTTCTTCAGGTCATACTGTACGGGCAACCGTCTTGTGTATCCTTGGTGACAATTTGGGATCCCACTGCATCGGTGGTTTTACTGAAAGTTTCAGTACTTCACACTGTTGTATGTTCTGCTTGGTACCAAGAGAGGAAATCGACAATGTGTGTATTAGGTTCCTAGTGAGGACAGTTATTACAAAGACGCAGTGCCGATGTTACAAGAGAGTGAGGCAACAATTGTAAGTTTGACTCGCTCTTCAATGGTCTTGAGTATTTTCATGTATGTCAGCCAGGCCTGCAAAACTGAAGTAAAAAACAAAACAACAATAATATTCTGGACACCAATTAAAAGACAAAATATTATTTGTAATTAATTAATAGCTAAATTATCACCTGTTTCAGTAATGAGATACATGTTTCGTAAATGAGGCTGATTATTTCAGGAATGAGAATTAGTAAGAATTAGTAATTCAATAACCAGGACCCCTGTATAAAAACACCGTAACTCAAATCTGAAAAAAAACATGTGGGTAAAATACAATATATAATATGCAAAACATAACAAAACACAAGCATGTTTCATTGAACAAATATCATGGATTTTCACCAGTATTGAACTGAATACATTTAGTATTTAAATGTAATTAGTTCACTTCAGTCCAAAACTTGAAGTGCGGCAACAATTTTTTGCACTAGCTGTCTCACTGCAATACAAACCAGCATAACATCAAGTTTGTTATTCAATTCAGTGGTAGACATGTACAGTGGAGGGAAAAAATATTTGATCCCCTGCTGATTTTGTATGTTTGCCCACTGACAAAACATTATCCTTCTATGATTTAAATGGTAGGTTTATTTGAACAGTGAGAGACTGTTCAAAGAGAAAAATCCAGAAAAACAAATTTTAAATAAATTATAAATTGATTTGCATTCTACTACTTAATATAAGTATTTGACCCCTCTGCAAAACATGACTTTGTACTTGTGGCAAAACCGGTGGCAAAACCCTTGTTGGCAATCACAGAGGTCAGACGTTTGCCACTAGGTTTGCACACATCACAGGAGGGATTTTATCCCACTTCTCTTTGCAGATCCTCTCCAAGTAATTAAAATGTTCTATGGGATTAAGGTCTGGAGACTGGCTAGTCTACTGCAGGACCTTAATGTGCTTTTTCTTGAGCCACTCCTTTGTTGCCTTGGCTTTGTGTTTTGGGTCAATGTCATGCTGGAATAGCCATCTATGACCCATTTTTAATGCCCTGGCTGAGGGAAGGAGGTTGTCACCCAGGATTTGACGGTACATGGCCCCTTCCATCATCCTTTGATGTGGTAAAGTTGTCCTGTCTCCTTAGCAGAAAAACACCCCCAAAGCATAAGGTTTCCACCTCCATGTTTGACAGTGGGGATGGGGTTCTTGGGGTCATAGGCAGCATTCCTCCTACTCCAATCACGGCGAGTTGAGTTGATGCCAAGGAGCTTGATTTTGGTCTCATCTGACCACAACACTTTCACCCAGTTCTCCTCTGAATCATTCAGATGTTCATGGGCAAACTTCAGATGGGCCTGTACATGTGCTTTCTTTAGCAGGGGAACTTGCGGGTGCTGCAGGATTTTAGTCCTTCACGGAGTAGTGTGTTACCAATGGTTTTCTTGGTGACTGGTCCCAGCTCCTCTCGTGTAGTTCTGGGCTAATTCCTCACCGTTCTCATGATCATTGAAACTCCACAAGGTAAAATCTTGCATGGAGCCCCAGAACGAGGGAGATTGACAGCTATTTTGTTATTCTTCACACCAATCACACCAACTGTTATAAACTTCTCATTAAGCTTCTTGGCGATGGTCTTGTAGCCCATTCCAGCCTAGTGTAGGTCTACAATCTTGTCCCTGACATCCTTGGACAGCTCTTTGGTCTTGGCCATGGTGGAGAGTTTGGAATCTGATTGATTCATTGCAGCTGTGGACAGGTGTCTTTTACACAGGAACCAAGCTGATATTAGGAGCCCTTCCTTTAAGAGAGTGCTCCTAATCTCAGCTTGTTACGTGTATAAAAGACACCTGGGAGCAAGAAATCTTGCGGATTGATAGGGGATCAAATACTTATTTCACTGAGTAAAATGCAAATCAATTTATAAAATATTTGAAATGTGTTTTTCTGGATTTTCTGTTATTCTGTCTCACTGTTCATAAAAACCTACTATTAGAATTATAGACTAATAATTTCTTTGTCAGTGGACAAACGTACAAAATCAGCAGGAGTTCAAATACTTCTTTACTCCACTGTAGGTGGTGCTGCAGACACTACAATTACCAGCGAAAACGGCGCTATCAGTTTGACATGTAAAAATTAGCATGTGTGCCACTTTTGAGGCTTGTACTCAAAACATCCGGGCCTACTGTGGGGGGGAGGGGCCAAATTGCAATCTCTTTATGTGGCCCAAAATTATTTGAAGGAGTAGTTTTCTATAACCTTTCCATTTACATGTGGTACTTTGTAAAAGTAAAGAAATGGATGACTTACCAGCAGCTCAACCAGCGAATCAAACAGTTCAAGTACCTGGGTTCTGATGCTTGTTTGGTTCCTTCTGAAGTCCGTGAACATGGAATTAAAACTGGTGGGCAGGCTGCTGAGAATTGGTGTTTGCTTAGACTCCTACCCATCATCTTTGTGGACAAAATGAAAGACACCCAGGACCAGGTATGGCAGCAAGTGATAATGCTAAAGGAAGTAGTTGAGTTCGTCTGTGCCCCAAATATATCTGATGCCCAAGTTCGTTTCTTCCAGGTCCACATTCAAGATTATCTTGAAACAAGGAAGCATCTATTTCCTTTTGACAAACTGAAACCAAAGCATCACTACCTCCTCCACTACCCCTCTTCAATTATGATGCTTGGCCCACTCTTTCGCATGTGGACATCGAGGTTTGAGAGCAAGCATTCTTACTTTAGAAGATGTGTGAGGAGGACACAAAACTGTTTGTCAGACTCTAGCGAACAACCACCAGCTGCTTCAGTCCTACATGAACTCCAGCTCTTTCTTTCCTCCAGCTTGGCAGGTGAATGACTCCTCCCCTGACCATGCTGAGCTATACAGCAGTAAGGTACGCAGTGCTGTTGAAGCGAGCTTGGTCACACTTGACTTTGTGTCCACAGAAGTGAGATTTCGGGGAATTCTCTATAGAAAGGGTTGCTTTCTATGCCTAAAGAATTACAAGTCTGTGGAATTTGGACAACTTGAGATCATTCTGACAAAAGAAAACAAAGATGTGATATTTTCTTGTGATGCCACACTCTTCATCTTACATGACAGAGTATGGGCTCCACAAAATTGGAGAAGCTGCAAGGGATATGGTTTGCATTAATGCTGATCAGTGTCTGGATTTATATCCACTGGCTGCATACAGTCTGTTTGCAATGAAAGTAATATCCCTGAAGCATATTGTTTTGGATCTGTTACTATGTTTCTAGTTCACTAATCATTTATTTATCCCTTTTAGCTGTGGATGACACAGCCACTCATATTAAAGAAGCTCTACCAATGTGCAGCACACCAGCTACACTGCGACCCATTTTGGATGCCCTCCAAGACCTTGGGGTAGAAACAGTTGATGATATGAAGTTTGTTGAGGAAGATGACCTTGCAGGCTTGCTCAAACCCATTCAAGCAAGGAAGCATCTTGCACACATTAAAAGTAAGTCAATGCCTAATTGCTACTATGAGTATCTTGCCCCAAGTGACATTTGGGCTATTCTGTCAACTCATTTTATTTTTTTTATTTTTAATGTGTTTTCCCAGCTCAGAGTGATACAGCTCCAAGCCACTTAAACAGGGAGGATTTCCCAAGCTCACCTCAACCAGTTGTGGTAATACGCCGGGTCACTACAAGCCCGCTCTCTATTTCTCCAAGCTCACTTGGAAGCCTCATCTCTTCTCCATCTGATATTGAGAGCTCTACTTCCTCTAGACAACTGGGCAATAACTGCCTGTACAATTTTCAAGTCCCTTGGAACATGCTGCCAGCTGCTTTGAATAAGAAATTGGCCAATCAGGAGCGACCAACAATCGGGGAAAGAAGGGAAATTATTCATATAGTTGCAGCTGAAATCCTTTCCACTTGCAATAAACCGTCAATGAAGCACTTAAGTGAAGTTGCAAGGATGATGGTCTTAGCATATCCAAAGTCTTTCAAAGACATTATAGAAGATGAAGTCATTGGAAGTGGCTACGATTCTTTAGCAAAACAGCTTAGGTACAGAATTGATAACTGCAACCGAAAAAAAGTGCGGCCTGAACAGAAGAGCACTACAGATGACTGCAGCACTGGTCCAGAAAATAAAAAGCAACGGAAAGACTGCTATGGCTGTATTCATTGGGAATCTAGACCTGTGTATGTGAAAGAACAGATGCAGAAGAAAACGGACATGCAAACAATGTACCTGGAAAATGAGAGCCATGCTAATAAAATAGAACAGTTAATCTCAGACACCTTTGTATCGCAGAGAAAGGATATAAGGTCTCGTAAGGACACGAAGACCCTTAAGGAAGAATGGCCCTACCTATTCTCACTTGTCGGCATGAAGGCACATTTTAAACTTCTAACTGGTGTCCATGTGGATGAGGGATTTGAGGAGGCCATGGCCACCAGATTTGCGAGAGTTTCAGACTATTTTCAGTCTCTTCCTTCGGAGAAGTCAAGCGGTGTTGTGAGACCAAGATCAGCAGAGATCCAAGCTGGTGGAGGACCACGTGAGGTGGTGTTGATGCTACTTTCACACTTCGAAGAGGATTGTGCAAAAATGTTCCACGTGGTCGACAAAACTGCCATTGCAGATGAGATTCAGAGGGAACACCTGCCGCCCACACCATGCGTTGTTATATCTGGTAAGTGAGGCAATAGAATGTGTGTGCCCTACACGCAAGTAGATGTATTTAAACTGATGGCTTTGCCTGTATTACTTTTTTTTCCACTGGAGAGAGTCCAATGTCGGCAGCAGCTTACATGTTGGCAGCAGACCAGACGGTGATAATAGAAAAAATGGCGAGCTTCACCGACGCACTGGTCAGCCTGTTCCTCTGTTACTACATCTTCGACATGCGTTACCCAGCGGAACTCAGGGGCACAATGGAGTTTCTTCAAAGGTATATGTACATTCATTCTCTTCATTCTCTTCATTCATTCTCTTCTTTTGGTGAGGTTTTAGGTTGAGGGTGTTTTCTGTGGCTAGAGCACATCAGACCCAGCCTCACCCCAGTTGATCTTGTGAAAGTGGACAAAATGAATGTCAGCCTTAAAGACATTGACAAAAACTTACATTTAAGTAATGTATTGATTATAGGGTACACGTATACTACACTTCTTGCCAAAACAAAAATGTTTAATATCCGTTCAAAGCAGTCTGGAACCGTGGCTAATCCTCAACGTCATTTGTGCGGTTTTCCATGTTAACAAAAGACGTAAAATAGATTTGTTTATTATTCTCAATTGATGTTTTGTTATTCTAATTGTTTCTTTTGTCTCATTCCTTACCTACAGGTGCATCTTCAAGATCAACCCCAACAAGGGCTCCAAAGTACAGCGTCAGCAAAAGAAAAAGAGCAATGCGGTGAACTCGAAAGTCCTGACCCTTATCAGCCGCATTTCAGAGTTTGATTGGAGTGCTTAATGGGTAAGTTGCTTATGGTCACTTGGCATGGATTAAAGCTCTTGGTTGACATGACTGATTTCAGTCATTTTGAACCTAGTCTTTTAAGGTAGATGTTTTGGCTTATACCTATTCCAAATCTTTCCACTAAACTGTCTGTACTCCTTATCTCTTGTACCGTATGCATAAATAATAATTGGCAGACAGTACTAGACAATAGTACAGATGTTGAATAGAACTTGTATCCACCCATCTTTGGAAGACGAAGGCACCTCCAACATCTCTCAACAAATGTTCTCTACTTCCAAGGAGCATCATGAGCAGCAGTTGGCCTGTCTGGGAGAACCTTTGGAAAAGATCCAGTTCCAGTTGTCAAGAGCTCCAGGACAATGCCATCCTGTCCCCAAAAGATACCCACGTTTTTAATGTAATGATTAAAATGTGTTATAAATACAATTTGGAGTCCTGTCTAATTTCCTAACACTTGTCATGTAGGCTTGGTGATATTGTAGGCATTGAAGTTATTAAAGGAGCCACGGACCACATGGGTATTTCATGCCAGGGCATGGTAAAAACAAATCTAAACGAAAATGTAATTTTGTAATGTGTAATGATAATGTAGAAGACCATCAAAATATGACATTGATAGTATACTTGATCATCATATGTACTGAAAGTGCAAACTTGGCAATTATCATATTATTATCTATTCTCGTTTACCGCAGTAAAAAATAAAAAAAGTTATTTAGCAACTACTTGTGAGTGTTAATACAATATAGATACAAATACAATGTAATGATACTATTTAGATTTGTCATAGAAGTTTCTAAATGTTTCCTTCCCTCAGATTTTTAAGGACAAAGATATTGCCTATATTCCAATCTAAGTGTTTGCATCTATGCGTGTGTAAAGTTGCTGTTCTGTTTAGTCTTTCAGCAGTCACAAATGATCAGAGGTAATTTTTCAAACGTCTTAAGCTTAAAAGGTTTCTTTCAAGCTTAAAACAATTTGAATAACTACTGATTAATGTAATTCTACACGCATTTCTTCATTATTATGAACATGATTATGAATATTTTATTTTTCATGTTCATTATTATGAACATGAAATATTTGTTCCCAGTTTATGTCAAATTACATTTGAATAGCCAGTGAATGGCTATTGAAAAAACATAATATTCCTGTATTCTTTAATTACGGTAAATACCTTTTGATTTTAAGGATGTGTGTTTAAATTACAGAAAATATCTATAAATACACAGGCATTTCATAGTTTTTCGGAAAAACTGGAGAAATCTGTAAAAATATACAGGGAATGTCCTGTCAAATTACTTTTGTTTTTACAGTGTGGTAAATGTTCCAATTGTTCAGATTATCTAAAAGTGCATATCAGGACCCACACATGTGAGAAACCTTTTCAATGCTGTGATTGTCATAAGTCTTTCGGCTGTATTTCTAATCTTAAAACATACATCAGGAGTCACACTGGAGGTTTTCCTACTTACAAAGCATGTATAGGTCTGTAATTTGTATCATAGGTACACTTCAACTGTGAGAGACGGAATCTAAAACAAAAATCCAGAAAATCACATTGTATGATTTTTAAGTACTTAATTTGCATTTCATTGCATGACATATGTATTTGATCACCTACAAACCGGTAAGAATTCCGGCTCTCACAGACCTTTAAGTTCTTCTTTAAGAAGCCCTCCTGTTCTCCACTCTCCCTGTATTAACTGCACCTGTTTTAACTTGTTACCTGTAGAAAAGTCACCTGTTCACACACTCAGTCAAACAGACTCCAACCTCTCCACAATGGCCAAGACCAGAGAGCTGTGTAAGGACATCAGGGATAAAATTGTAGACCTGCACAAGGCTGGGATGGGCTACAGGACAATAGGCGAGCAGCTTGGTGAGAAGGCAACAACTGTTGGCGCAATTATTAGAAAATAGAAAAGTTCAAGATGACGGTCAATCACCATCGGTCTGGGGCTCCATGCAAGATCTCACCTCATGGGGCATCAATGATAATGAGGAAGATGAGGGATCAGCACAGAACTACTTGGCAGGACCTGGTCAATGACCTGAAGAGAGCTGGGACCACAGTCTCAAAGAAAACCATTAGAAACACACTGCGCCTTATGGATTAAAATACTGCAGCGCACGCAAGGTCCCCCTGCTCAAGCCAGCGCATGTCCAGGCCCGTCGGAAGTTTGCCATTGACCATCTGGATGATCCAGAGGAGGAATGGGAGAAGTTCATGTGGTCTGATGAGACAAAAATAGGGCTTTTCGGTCTAAACTCCACTCGCCGTGTTTGGAGGAAGAAGGATGAGTACAACCCCAAGAACACCATCTCAACCGTGAAGCATGGAGGTGGAAACATCATTCATTGGGGATGCTTTTCTGCAAAGGGGACAGGACGACTGCACAGCATTGAGGGGAGGATGGATGGGGCCATGTATCGTGAGATCTTGGCCAACAACCTCCTTCCCTCAGTAAGAGCATTGAAGATGGGTCATGGCTGGGTCTTCCGGCATGACAACGACCCGAAACACACAGCCAGGGCAACAAAGGAGTGGCTCTGTAAGAAGCATCTCAAGGTCCTGGATTGGCCTAGCCAGTCTCCAGACCTGAACTTAATAGAAAATCTTTGTAGGGAGCTGAAAGTCCATATTGCCCAGCGACAGCCCTGAAACCTGAAGGATCTGCAGAAGGTCTGTATGGAGGAGTGGGCCAAAATCCCTGCTGAAGTGTGTGCAAACCTGGTCAAGAACTACAGGAAGCGTATGATCTCTGTAATTGCAAACAAAGGTTTCTCTACCAAATATTAAGTTCTGCTTTTCTGATGTATCAAATACTTACTGTGGGGCAAAACAGTATTTAGTCAGCCACCAATTGTGCAAGTTCTCCCACTGAAAAAGATGAGAGAGACCTGTAATTTTCATCACAGGTACACTTCAACTATGACAGACAAAATGAGAATATACTTATTTTCCACCATAATTTGCAATTAAATTCATTAAAAATCCTTAAATGTGATTTTCTGGATTTCTTTTCTCATTTTGTCTGTCATAGTTGAAGTGTACATATGATGAAAATTACAAGCCTCTCTCATCTTTTTCAGTGGGAGAACTTGCACAATTGGTGGCTGACTAAATACTTTTTTGCCCCACTGTATGTAATGCAATAAAATGCAAAATAATTACTTAAAAGTCATACAATGTGATTTTCTGGATTTTTGTTTTAGATTCCATCTCCCACAGTTGAAGTGTACCTATGATACAAATTACAGACCTCTACATGCTTTGTAAGTAGGAAAACCTGCAAAATCGGCAATGTATCAAATACTTGTTCTCCCCACTGTAATTGTCTTTCTGAATATCATTCTGAATATTATGGGCACTGTGTGTGGTGTTAAACTTTTCACATCTGTCTTCAGTTTATGTAGTTATGCACTTACTGTCCTATGAGTATACAGGCGGACTTTCTGTATTGGGTTTTTTTGTTCACCACATAGAGGATATATCCTTTAAGAAGGTTTAGTAGAATACATGTTTTTTGTCATATGTGTATTATCAACATATCAGTGTTTAATGTTTTAAATATCACTGTTATTGTGTATATAAAAATAGTGCTGTTAGTCTTTTGACCGCATTTGGTTGAATACTCAGAGCTGCAGTCAGAATAATTAACTAACCCTAACAACCTAAAGGCTGTAAAAAAGGACAGGAACTGAAAGACTAAAGTGACCAGGAAGAAGGTGTAGACCTTCTGTAGTATCATGACATTGTTTCTTTCTTTCCTTCTCCAGAACCTCCGCAACTCTCTGACTCTGGAAAAAAGGTTACCTCTGAGAAGCATCTTTTTGAGAAGTGGAGCCCTCCGAGTTTGGGACCGGAAGCCCCGGAGCTCACGCATATTAAAAGCAGACAGGAGGAACTGGGAATCAGTCAGGTGAAAGTGAAGCTTCACTGCTTGGAGGAAACCTTATCTCCTGCCTTTGTAAAAAATGACGGTCATCAGGATCCAAGTGTGGATCCATATCTTTACCAACCCCAAAGTGTAGGAAACCAATTACGAGACATTTTTATCACCACTGTGGAACAGATCAAAACAGAAAAGGATCAAGAGGATTACAGAATATCAGAACCAAACAATGACTCCCAGCCCATCTTGGTAGAAAATCCACAATGTTCAGCAGCTCATGAACAACATTTTTATAATACAAGTTTGGAAAGAGGACCTCATTCCCTTGATTCATGGAGAGTTCAGACCTTACAAGCTCAGAGGTCCTGCATTGGTACCATTATTGAAAGGAACTCCATGAAGTCTCATGTGAAATTACCTGTTAGTGAAAGTCAAAGTCATGCTGCTTCGCCCCTTTGCTATTGTAAGGTGTGTCGGAAATCTTTCAACTCTATGTTTTCTTTAGTCAGTCATGTGCAAATGCATGTGACGGATGAAGAACATATTTGTGGTGTGTGTGAAAAAAGCTTTGATTCCACAGAGAGTCTACAAGGTCACCTTCAGACTCATATTGACACAGAGATTTCTTGTCATATTTGTCATAAAATGTTCCATACAAGGACACAGGTGGTAATGCATATGGAAATTCACAAAAGGGAGAACCCATTCAAATGTCAGAGTTGTGGTAAAAGTTTTAGGAACAGCTCTAATCTAACAAAACACATCAGGAGCCACACAGGGGAGAAACCATATCAGTGTCCTCATTGTAGCAAAAGATTTAGCAATAGCTCTAATATGAAAGTTCACATTAGGTGCCACACAGGGGAGAAACCGTTTGCCTGTCGCTTTTGTGGGAAAGGTTTCATTCAGAAAGCAAAAATGGAACTGCATATTATGATTCATACAGGGGAGAAGCCACATAGCTGTAGTTTTTGTGGGAAATGTTTCCGACATGGCTCAGATATGAAAGTACACATGAGGAGACACACGGGGGAGAAACCTATTAATTGTAGTTTGTGTTTGAAAAGTTTTGCTGCTCATGGATCTCTGAGAGTTCACATGAGGACTCACACAGGGGAGAGACCATATGGATGTCCTGTATGTAGAAAATGCTTCATTTCATCAAGCGCATTAGGGGCACATAAAAAAATTCACTCATAAAATGTAATTAACACCATATAGTCTACACACTTGAGTCTTTACAGAGATGCTTTTGGGTCAGCGTTTAAGAATGTTGGAGAATCCAAAAGTAAAGTTAACTTTCATGATAAAATAAGGACAGAGTGATGATGAAGGCAGAAGGGAAACATTGTATTTACAACATGTGAGAATAAATAAAATGTTTTAACACAAAGGAATTTACAAAAACAAAAGGCTGAAAAAGATGTTTAGTATTTTTAAGTGGCAGAACATGGTAAGAAGCCCCGATGACACGTATATGGTAGCTGGTGGCAGGAGTACTTGGCTCGGACAAAAGACCAGTGTTTTGTTTATTTCAGTGTTAATTTAATTAACGAATATGGTGAAGTAAAGTCTGAATGTTTCCATGACCTGTGGATAGATGAGTGCTTGTTTGTACTTCTACTAAAGGCTTTTTCAGTTAGGTACTAATACTGATTTTTTGCACCCCGTAGACACGGCCTTGCACACGTTTTGACACATGGTAAGTGTTTATTAGGTGGGTTTCTTCTCCATTGTTACAAACAGCGTAATAATAGGGAAAGCAGTATCAAAACTGACCATCATACAAAAAAGACGGGATTGACGTAAAGCAACCAATGTTAACAAGATATGGAGAACAGTGAACCCACAAATACAGTGGTATAAACTTCGCATATATATTTATATTTACATATATATTAATTTGTAATTGCATGGGAAAAGGAAACAAATGTACAACGCTACAAAAAGTATTTACAAGTTAATAAATAAAGCCAGCAAACACAAAAGGGGGGAGAATGAAGAACACAAACTACAAAGGACATTGAGTCTTTTATAATACAAAAAAATACGAAAACAACATAGAAAAAACATCGAACAGGCAATTGTCAGAAAGTTCAGAGTCTTTGACAGTGATGCAGAGTCGCGGCATACAAGTCTAAGGATGGCTGTGAGAGGGTGAGGAGAGGGAGGAGAGGGGGAGACAAGGTGACAGGCAGTGTTTTGGGAGGGACTAACTCAGAGGAACTGGTGCAGTTGTCTTTGGCCATTCCTTATACCAAAAACAATACATAGACACACACACACACACGCACACACATTTGTGAAACCTGAATTATTGACATCTTTGTGGCCGATCCCCATCTCCACCCGCCCCAACAGACTGATGCTGGGTAACTGGGGGAGTCGTTAAGCAAAAAGCAAACACACATTAATCCTCAGTTCACATTCACACATTTATTGGGATCTAAAGTGCAAATCTCCCATTGACATCAATGCAGGATTTACACAAAGGTTTTAGACGTGGCACTTGTGAAATGATCAATTACAGCCTCATTGACCAACCACAGAAGTTGTTTTTTAAAGTAACTGTTGACTGTTTTCACATTTCTGTGAAACATTACCAGTAAATAATTACTAATTGATTAAAAGAGTGGAAATAGTCAACTCTGGTTCAGGTACTTTAGGAGATTACTTCACTCAGATACAAGTAGGAGATGACCCCACTCAGATACAAGTAGGAGTTGACCCCACTCAGATACAAGTAGGAGATGACCCCACTCAGATACAAGTAGGAGATGACCCCACTCAGATACAAGTAGGAGATGACCCCACTCAGATACAAGTAGGAGTTGACCCCACTCAGATACAAGTAGGAGATGCCCCCACTCAGATACAAGTAGGAGATAACCCCACACAACAAGAAGGTGACTCAACTATGTGTTTTTTAGGTAATATTTTTAAAAGTAAGATTTTCACTGGACAGTTACTTTATGCCCAAATCGTCTTTCCCAACCCATAGCCAGTGCCAAAGGAGGTTGCTGACTATAGACTCCATTCGATTCGAATTATGTACGTTTAGCGGGATTTTCAATTTAACGTCATTTGCAGAGGCTGCATTTTGACGCTCCCATGTCTGCTCTTTTGGAAATCACTTTTGTTCTTTTTATGTGTTATGTTTTTTATTGCACATTATCCGTAACACTTCTCAGACACAAATACCCTTGAATTAAAGCCTAGAGCATCTTCTATAAACACAAATGATATGACCTCTAACAAATGACACAGGTTGCACAGGAAGCAGACCAACTAAGTATTCATCAACCTACCACTCAACACCTACAATGTCACCATCCCGCACATTCAAAGTGATCACTGCATTTATATCACACTGTCTAATGCATTTATGATGTAGTAACTATGACAACCCTTGTTCATGACAGCTGATGTGTAATACATCTCATGTTTATAACACACGTATGTGATTTATCAACGTAGCACATTAAGAGGATTTCCACTTTTGCCAGGCCCTTTAGAGATGTTCTGTAAATGTGGATGAGGTCTCGACGTGCGATGCCGTGTTCTAGGTTTGACGTGGCAGATGACATTGTTTGGTTCTGTTTGGTTTTTGCATTTTTTCTTGAACGTAGCCTGTCCTTCTTGTCATCATTGCTTACACCTGTGTCTTGTTAGCTCCCTATTTAGTGTGCCTGGCTCTGTTCGGCCCTAAGTTCAGTTGTTGTGTGTCGTGCGTGCGGTTTTGTTGATGTCCCTGTTTCGTTATTAACCCCGTCATGGTCTTCTAGCTTTGCGTGTAGTGTCCTGTTTTTAAAACACTGCAGACATGTGTGTTCATACGGTAGTGAATGGAGCCAAGCTGTTCTGTTATTAACCACAGGGGTTGAAACTTTACTAGGATGGACAATGTCAAATTAAGTTACCAGAGCCTGCTAGCTTGATCTTGGATCAGACCCTCGTTTCCAAGTTCCCTAGATTGCCTTGGTTCAGTTTTATATTGAATGTAAATAAGTATTTAGGAATTTCTGTTGTGGGAAATTGGGGAGGGGGGCTGAGGCCACTCTCAAACCTCTCTACTACTACTTGAGAGTATATGACAAATAATGGACCTAGACGTACATAAGTCTGTGTGTATGTGTCCCCTGTAGTCCAAAATGTTTAAACATCACTGCTGTAGAAGCTAGTAAAACCAGATAAATACACATCTTGATGCTATGACTTGATAGCCTACAAGTCCTGATTCTACGACAAGTGGAAATCTTTTGTGACTTGGCTTCTAAAGCTACATTTTAAGATACTTCAAGCTACGAAGGTTCTGGGAAACGAGGACCTGGATGAAACAATGAAAGGGAAATAAAAGTAAAAAATCCCCATAATCACAGTATCTCTCTGGTAGATATCCTGTTGGTTGACTGTTACAGGGTCCTTCTGGTAGACATCCTGTTTGTTGACTGTTACAGTGTCCCTCTTGTAGACATCCTGTCTGTTGACTGTTACAAGGTCCTTCTGGTAGACATCTTGTCTGTTGACTGTTACAGTGTCCCTCTTGTAGACATCTTGTCTGTTGACTGATACAGGGTCCTTCTGGTAGACATCCTGTCTGTTGACTGTTACAGTGTCCCTCTGGTAGAAATCCTGTCGGTTGACGGTTACAGTGTCCCTCTGGTAAACATCCTGTATGTTGACTGTCACAGTGTCCCTCTGGTAGAACTCCTGTATGTTGACTGTTACAGAGACATCCTGTCTGTTGACTGTCACAGTGTCCCTCTGGTAGACATCCTGTGTCGGTTGACTGTCACAGTGTCCCTCTGGTAAACATCCTGTGTCAGTTGATTGTCACAGTGTGACACGGTCACAGTCGAAATGTCTCTCAAGAAACCTTTTGAGAATGGACACAGGCTTGAGTTTTACCACTGTCATCCACAACTGCCATGGCTGCTGTTAAATATGGACATCGGTTTTTGATCCAAAAAGCTGAAATACTGAATAAAGAGGAGTTATCACAAACCAAAGACTCATGAAGACATTACTCTTTAGTCATGGTCATGGGCTGAGGATTAGACCACATGTCTGCCCTGAGTCTGTCAACAGCAATCAAACTCACTGATGCCACAGCATCCTGCTTTCAGAACCATCTATGACCCAATATGATAGTACTCTTCTCTGTTCTTTGGCACACATAGAGTGGAGTGTGTTTGAACTGGCTTGTACTTTTCCTCTCTTTAATTGATCTCCTTAATGAAGTGAGTTGCATGAAGGGGATGGTAACCCTGATACACAAGGAAGAAAGGCCTCAAGAGGAGAGAGGAATAAGCAGAAAACCTTCTACACTACATGGAACCTAAAGACTCGACATTTAAAGACCACAGTTCATGTCACAATACAACATTCATATTTGTCTTTCTGAGTGCTTTCCACACAAGCACACGCACGCACACACACGCACACTTAGTTAAAAGGTAGCACAGTTTTCCTTTCCATACACTTTCTCCTACTGCAAATCATCAACAAAGGCCTAGCACACATGGGGGCTCTTGCAGTTAAATCTCACATTCTTAAAGACCAGAGGGAGTGGTCACCATGCCAACAACAGCCATTTTGTGCCACTCACATGTAGACAGTCATGTTCTCTAAGGCGTCACCAATCAAGGAGAAGCTTTCAAGTCTGAGCCGCAATGGCCGCCCTCAGCACTGTGAATTACAGGCCACCATAATGTGTTCTATTCGAACCCATGGCTTTTTTCAAATACAGAAATGCAACCATTCAAGACCGCGATCACTGAACCAAAATGGATGCCGGTGGCGCCACCTCCGTGACCCATCAACATTTGGCTGCTTCCTCCTCGTTGGCCCTGCCGTCAGGAAATAGCTGTGTGAAACTGAAAACAACCAGGCATGGAGGGGAGGCGGGGATGGAGCGGGCCGGCTGTGTCATTCCACTGTCTGTTAGCACCACTAAGAGGGACGTGACGCAATGCACTGCGCACTGCAAGAGCGCCACTGGATCAATGCAGTGACAAAAGTAGCTATTACTGATCGCTTGGTAATAATAATGCCCTTTTTGTGTAAATAGGGTAAGTTTAACAAACTGGACATGTCCCCATTAGAAGTCAGGAGTTAAAAAGTAGAATGATTGGTCAACAACCAGATGTAGCCAGCCAATAGGGGCCTTTCTCTCCTAAATTCCTTGTAGTAAATCGTTAGAGTGTCTCCCTTTTTGCAAGCTGGCAGTGCTGAGCATCTGTCCAACTCTCCATCTGTTTCAGTATGTTGCAGAATGTCATAGAAACAGATGCAGTTGTTGGTAGTGTATAAAGGAGTGTAAAAAACTGTACCATCTGGTTAAATGTGCCTGAACCTTCGCTGAAGGAAGTTATAGAAACTGTAACTCCTTTAAAGGAGAGGAAGGCATTTTCCCACACACCTGGGTGACATATTGTCAACATTTTCCATCAGGCTTTCCCTCTGCTAGTGCTCACGCTCAATTTAGATGTCCAATGTGAGCTTAAGTTAACAGGAAGTGACGTGGGTTCTCAGGAAGTGACCTGGACATTATGAAACATGAGCTTTAGCCTGGTAAGGAAACACCTGGGAGACGGGTCAGATTTGGATGAACGTAGTGTGTCATTAAATCCGGAATCCACAGAGTCACTTCTTTTACAACCTGCCTCACAAAAAGGAGTCCAGTGCAAGTTCATGGGCATGTGGGACTTTCCATATCACTCCATTAGTCCTCTTGATGCTTAGATGGCAAACAACTGGCCAAACTGGCAACGGGCCTCTCTACCATGGCACAGCAGGGGTGGCACTAAACGATTTCACCCAGGGAGCCCAGCAGAAAGCCGGGAGGCGGGCAAGGGTTTCCGTGGGCGTGATGTGGCGTTGCCCCTCAGAAGATGCCTTTGGCAATTTTGAGGCCTTTCTGCTTCATTCGCGGCAGGGTGGAGCTGGCCACGTGCTTGGTCCGTCCCACCTTGGGGAATCCACGTTTCTTCAGGACAAAGTCGTAGTTGGCCGCGGAGTTCATGGCATAGAAAACATTGGCATTGTCCGGAATCTTCAGCTCTGTGGAGGGAACAAGGTTGAGACACAATGACAACATAAAGACACATTGAACCAGAGAAAACCAGGTCCGGGGGAGAAATGAAATGCAATTAAAAATGTGTAATTCTCAGGTGCCTTTGAGGCTCCGCTGTCCTGAGTGGACGTGACGGACCTTTCTCCTCAGAGATCTTCTGCAGTAGCTCGTAGTCCTCCGGCCTCTCGCGGTCCAAGTTGTGCTTGACCATAGCCTTCCTGATCACCGCTGGCGTCTTGTCCTGACTCGTCACCTGGAGGAAACACGAAGACCCCATTCGGGATTGGCTCAACCAGACCTGACAGGCGCTCCCATCGAACAATAATGCCGGGGCTCCAATCACAGTTAACCAACGTAGCCAAACCCACCAGTATGCTCTTGTACATGTTGCCGTTGTCCACGTCCAGGCTGACCCGGATGATGCAGCAGTCGTCCACCTGCTGGTTGTAGAGTGGCAGTGACAGGGACGAGTAGCTGGACACGCCCGACACGGAGCGCTTGTGGGAGCGGGAGCCGGCCCCGGCCACGGGCGTGGAGGACATGGAGGATGAGGAGGCGCTGCTGGAGCCCGAGCCGGAGCCTAGACCGGAGGCGTCCAGGGAGGACAGAGACGTGGATTCCCAGAACTGGGCGGGGACAGAATCCGGATGGAGCAGGTTAGGTCACGGCATTGTGGGAGCCTAACGACACACGGGGCATCTCAGCAAACGCTTGAGAGCTGAGACGGGACGGTACCAAAGGAACAGCCCCAGAGGTGCTAGCACGTCTTGGCCAGCAGCACATGCACATTAAACGGAGAAAACAGATTTGAAAGTGCGGAAAGGAGGACGAACATCCAGGTGAAATGTACAATGCTACTTCTACAGAGCCGCTATGAGTGGGGTGCACACAGAATAAACCCCTTCAGCCCAAACAAAGACAAATGAAACCTGTCCAACGTAAGGTTGTCGAGGTAATCGCGGACGGCCGATGGACTAATAAGTCGGCGTCTGCACACAGATAAACTCAACGTCTAGAGGGATGATGGAATGGTGATGTCGCGCGGGGGGGGGCGGTCATGTGACGGCGTGTGTTAAGTGTGGCTGTGTCACAGACTAGCAGAGGTGAAACAGGAAGTAGTACACAGGAAGTAGTAGGCAGTACCGTGGGTGCCAGGTCAGGCAAGGGGCCGCACTTCCCTAACGTGGAATTGGAATGTTTTACGGAAGGCGTGGAGGTCTATAAAAAAGAAACGAAGAGCGGCAGTCACCAGTGGGCCCGAGGTGGGCTGGAAGGGGTGGGATGGAACAGTGCCACGCCGTACACAGGGAGACTGACCGCGGCAACGACAGAATTTCCAAACATGCTGGTAGTAGCGGGCCGCTGTCCTCTGATAACACGTCGTGCTAAATCACAATGCGTTGTTTTGAACGTTCACTCTGGTCACGCGATCACCCGTCGGAGTTCCTATTCAAGCTGAAAGGTCCCGCCTTTCAAGACCAGTTACTTGCTTATACGACAAATCAGCAGTGACCGATTTTAGCCTGTCAGTGCACCGGCCTCCTCCCCCTGTTGCACACCTGATCCCCATTGTGACTGTGATTGGTGGTGATGTGTGTTCAACACAGGGAGGAGGAGCTTGGCAATATCAATGAGGTGATCATGTGACCAGAGTGCACCTGACATCCAATTTGAGCCACATCTCTGGAGAGCCAATGACAGCAAGGCGTCTGCCTCTCATCACACCGTTTGCTCAACTAGGACGTAATCGTCTGTACGCGCTTGCGGAACAAGGCCTTCTCTCTGGCCATCGATCTAAAATGTTGCTTGCAATCTACCGCTAGGAGTCGATAGAGCGCAACAATGCAAGGCAACCTAGCCAGACCCCCAACCCCCCCGACCCAACTCAGTGAGTCAAATGCCACCTCCCCATGCCAGCCCCCAGGCTCTGTTGGTACCCCGCGACCAGGATCAAACTCCTAGCAGCAACGGCATTGCTGCGCCGAATCGCGCTGTACTTCAGCGGGCATTCCTCCCTAAATTCTCTTTCCTAACTAAAAGAATAAAGTAAATATTCACCTTTCGCTCGTGGCCGTCAGGCGAGTCAGAGACGAAGCTTATACTGATCTCCTCCACGTCAGAGTTGCTGGAGCCGGCCGAGGTGACACTCACAGAGTCCGCTCCGTCCCCCCCTCCGCTCCCACCAGAGCCCCCCAGGCAGGGGGCGTAGCGCAGCTGGTCAAAGGACTTGGAGTGGGAGCTGCCCGCACTGCTGCAGCCTGGTTCTGAGCTGGTCGGCTGCCGACTGAGAGGAGGAGTGGAGGATGAGAACCACAACGCATCAAAAGGATCTACTTATATCTATGCATCATGCATCACAGCGGTTCTCAACCTTGGTCCGCGAACTGGCGCTGGTACGACACTCAGGAACGCGTAGGTTAGCAGGATATTTTGTTCAGAAATTGTAGACAACTTAAATGTGTGTTTGATATTTTTCTGAAGCAAGCGCTCCCCACAGGAAGGAAGAGTGAAAAGTGTTAGAAACACTGGTACTGGGCCTATTCAACTGACAGGCTTTCTGCCATCATTTCAAGAGAATGCCTTTCTTGACTTACTCGCTCCAGCGCTTGATGATTCCTGTGTTCTTCTTCTTCAGAGTGTTGGAGGCGGACTCAGACAGGGGCTCAATCTCACATGACTGGCTGTAGCTGTGGAAAGCACCCACGAAGAAGAGAATGGAATGTGACTTGTCAGTACTCCCCTTTAACCGCATGTCTTCGATCCTCCTGTCCTCTTAACTCATCCTCTCCCCTCCCGTTCTCCTTCTCCCTCTCTTCCATTCCAATTCCTACTAGTCCTCACACCTAAAACCTTCTATTTCTAATGTGGTGTGAATCTACACATTCATGTAAGTGGAGCAGAATTCACTCCAACCTCTCTGCTTCAGTTAGTTTGTCCACACCAGAGAACCACTCTCGGAAACGCTTGTTGCGGGTGAAGTTGTAGTTGTTGCAGGCCAGCTGCAGGAGCTTGATCTGGGCGATCACCTCAAACTCCTATCAGACCAGAGGAAATATTGGAATCGGTGAACGGTATACCATCGTCATCTTCATCATCTTCATCATTATCGTCCTCATTCCTTACCTTCCTCCTCTTCTCAAAGTTGATCAGCCCGCCCTATAAACAGGGGAAAATGTATATCTTTAAAACCGATTTTATTATTCCAATAAATTGAATTGATCACTTTGACGAAAGGTGTGTGTACGTGTGAGTATGAGACTCACGTCCAGGTAGTCTTTCATGGCCGTGTCCATCATGACCAGGTCTGTGAGGAAAGTGCCCAAGTAGGGAATAGTACCCTGCATCACGCTCTGAAACAGACATCAGACAAAGGCCAGGGTTGGAGTGTGGAAACCCATTATCTAAACGAGCTATCCACAGTGGAATCATTAAACGATTAGAATACACTTTAATTACATTCACTGTAAACGTCCACACTGTCACCACTAGGATGCACTGTGAGTGCGGTGTGTCGGGGTGATTCCGCAAACCACCACTAGAGTGCACTGTAAATGTGGTGTGTCAGGGGGATTCCGCAAACCACCACTAGAGGGCAGAGTGTCGGTCTACAAGGGTGAGAGAATTACGTCTTATTATTTTGAACAGCAACGTTTCTGCTGCTCTCAGCGACTTACACTACGTTACAGTCAATTGCTACAAAGTTTGACATTTTCAAAGAGCAAAGGAAGATCGCAACGATCCATAAGATAGCAATAGAAGTGTGTGGGTGTGTGTGGGTGTGTGTTTCAGTGAATGCATCAGGCTGTCAGGAGTTCAGTGAGGACAGATGGTTGGCTTCTTGCCAACTGGAACACTTCCTGAGTTGGCTTAGAAAACCCAATTCTTCCTACAACGATCCTTCCTATCTATCACTTCATTACTTATATATACTGAACAGGACTTTTCCCTCTACACTAGTCTGGCTCCTCCTTACATATACTGGTTATAAATGTGCACCCCACTTATAAAATGTACCTCATTACAGGTCATTATTACAACTAAAAACAACAATATCTACAACAAGACTCTTGGTGAACCTGGATCCCCACAGCATGGTTTTGTGGCAGAGACGGTGCTATTCAGGGCTCTGGGTCAGAATGCTGATGGCCAACATGGACCGGATCACGTTCCTGTCTGTCTCGTTACTCTACAATAGGGGCCAGCTAGATGTTGACTGGCTGAAAGCCATGGTATAAGACATCACATGTATGGCATCACATAACTGTTTACTGTTCTAACTGCGTTGGTAACTTGTTTATGATTATAAATTAGGAACCCCAAGTGTTTGTGTTATGATACCACCGCTACGTTCTGGCCATATGCCACACACTGTCATGCATTATTGCACAAATATTTATAAACATATAATATTATTTTGATCGAATAGTCTGAGAAAGGCCAGTGCTTGTTTTTCTCCCCTCATATCTCTTTATTTTCCTATTCGCAAATGATGGCCATGCCTCAACAGGTTCGGTAGGGTCAAAGATTCAGACGTGTGTCCCTGGTCCAGTCCAGATCGCCCCCCCTCGCTCCCTCCATTCGTCCCCTTCTTCCCCTTCTTCAATCCCCTCACTCCTAAAAGTCCTCACCAGGTCCCTTGGTTGCTGTTGTCTCTTCTGAGCTCGTTTGGGGTTTATTTCCAGGGTGGCAAATTTGGACGTGCCTTCCTAGAGGGAAGAACGGAAAACACAACACAACTGAGATCTAAGCCCCTGTTTCAGCAATCACCTTACACAGGTGTCTGTTTCACAGGCATATTTATCAAGCTGCCGAACGGCGAACCAACACTCCTCCCTCTTCTGAGCCTGAGGGGCATTGCACACTGCCTTGCTTTTACCGAATCAACCATCCACTACACCCCGTCCAGCCGTGCCCCAAGAAGCCTTGACACGTGTGTGTTCTGGAGTTAGGGGGGGAATTTCTTAAGGTTCGGCACGTATCCCCCCCAAAACCTTCCCAGATTCCTTCCTCCATGTCCCAGAACCACAATGGCGAGGCATGTGGCCATGTGCTTGGAATGTAGTAGAATATAGTAAATCCCCCCCCAGAAGTAATTTAGCCCTTAAGCAAGGCAGTTACATCTGCTCCTGTGAGTCACCTGAATGACATTATCTGCCAAATGGCCAAATTGTAAATTCAACGGTTCTGTTTTTGTGACATTTTGTGACAGCATTTAACACCGTGACACAACTGGTGATATTCATACTCTATTATCTTTACATAGTAAAGACATTAAACTTAAACGGGAAACTGCAGGCCTCTAGTTACCATCTGTAAACAATGTAATTCAACACACAATGGGCTGCATTACACCCTGCCCACCCATAATGCATACCCTGGGTAAAGACATCATCAGAGTCCTAAGGTGTTCTGACCCCAAACAAGGCAAAACCTTTCACTGCCTAGACCCTGACTTCATCACCACCTACTGGAATCAGAGCTATGCGTTCATGTTGTCATGTTGATCCTCAAGTGATTCTGCCTCCTTATACACACACTCCAAGCAGACAACCCACCTTAATTAGCAGCTCTCTGCTGAGTGAATGGTTGTTTTCATCTGAGAAGATTTCCGACAACTCGTGGAAGATGCGAAAGTTCTCCCTGGACACCTCCTCCCATGTCCTCTTCAGCCTGTGAACCGGGTTGCACTGCAGAGCAGAGAGGATGGCCCGCAGCGAGGAAAAGTTCTTCAGGAT
This sequence comes from Novumbra hubbsi, assembly GCA_016801125.1. Taxonomy (NCBI): domain Eukaryota; kingdom Metazoa; phylum Chordata; class Actinopteri; order Esociformes; family Umbridae; genus Novumbra; species Novumbra hubbsi. Next base: position 40,135 of record JACXGK010000932.1, read on the forward strand.
TCGACACTCCTGAGGGGAACAACACCAAGCAATAAATAGCTCCATTCGGTAAACATGCGTGAATCAATCCAGATCAATCCAGATCCATCCAAATCAATCCAGATCAATCCAAATCTATCCAGATTAATCCAGATCAATCCAGATCAATCCAAATCCATCCAGATCAATCCAGATCAATCCAAATCTATCCAGATTAATCCAGATTAATCCAGATCAATCCAGATCAATCCAAATCAATCCAGACCAATCCAGCGTTTTGGTGAGGAGACGGTCCCTGCGCCACACACAACACACACACGAGCCTCGGCAATCGCGGCAGGCTCATCCGACAAAACAGGGCCTCACCCTGGCCACTTCGATCCAGCGCTCCACCAACTTGGCGCGATGTGTGGCTTTCAGGGAGCGCTCACTCAGGCAGGTGGCGATGACACAGTTGGTGACGCAGTTGAACTGGGTGACGGTGGCCCGGATGGTGGGCGCCAGGTGCTCCTTGCCCTTCTTGTCCCTCTGCGACCAGATGCTCCCCAGACAGTGGTAGGGAACCACCTTCTTGAAGAGCTCCTGCAGGGGGGGGAACCGAAGGGGGTTTAAAAGGGAAAGCAGAAATGAAATGGAGGTCGTTTTCCCGCTGCCCCTAGTAATGTGTCTTGGCCGCCCACTGTTGCACATCTCTGAGTTCAACTTGGTATTCCTCCCACGGGGGGTCGAAGAACGGACTTCCAGGAGGACAAGGTCCAGACTCCTAACAGACGTTGCCATAATCCTTTGTTTTCATGTGTCTGTCCTCACCTACTCTGTTATGTAAGAGCCCCTGAAAACTGGTCAAGGAAACCCCTCTTTTTCCAATAAACACAAGAGAGCCGAGATGCCGCTTTTCATTGTTCAATAACTGATAACTAGATGATATCTGGATGATACCTGGATGATATCTGGATGATAACCAAGGAGCCTCGCTGATGTGGAAAAACATACACATGAGCTGTGTTAACACAATGATTAGGTTAGAACGAAATGGAAAACCAGATTAGAACAAAATGGAAAACCAAACCCGAACTTGGTCGATACCGCGTGAGGATAAGCAATGTTCTTACCGCGTCCATGAGGGTGAACTGCTCGGCCACCACTGTTGGGTCAAAGTTCAGGAAGTCCAGTCGCTCATCCTCATAGCCATTCTCCTCCAACGGGGTGAAAGGATATCCTCCGTGGTCCAGCACTGAGGGACGACACCACAACTCATCTGCATCACTGCGTAAAACACACTTTCCTGTCCGTCGATCAGTGGCTAGTATTAGTCCTTAAAGTGGTATACAGATGGCAGTGACACTGAGATACCTTTGGTTTTTAACTTAGAGTAAACTGAAAGGTTGTAAAGCTGACTCGGTCACAGCGACACAAACCAAAGAGTGCTCATTGCTGTCTGTTTCACTGCCCAATCCTTCTTTACATCTACCATCAAAAAACATCTGCAAACTACCATTAATAAAGTCTCTCTGGACTGTTTTGAGGAGCTAGAAGTCATGGCTCAATCAAAGTAATGTCACATGTTTAGTTGGGGGGGGGTCTTACAATCGTGCTCGGGCTCCTGGAGCTGCCGGCGGTGGAAGTGGGCCAGGAGGTTACAGGCTCGGCGTTCCAGATCCGATCCCGGGAAGTTGAGGTGCAGATAGGAGATGAGTCGCCGCAAGCAGCCGTACTCCGGAGGCTTCCAGAAGTCCTCAGAGTACTGGTCAAGCCACGCCCCCAAGATGGAGGATATCGTGCTGACCAAGAGAGAAACAGAGAGAGAGAGAAATAGACAGTGAGAAATACCGGCGTTTGGATGAATAGAAAGAAATGACTGAGGAAAGTATGTATTACGGATTTCAAGAATTTTTTATTTTATTTTGTTTTTGAAACTTTACGTTTGCGGTGTTTTTTGGCACAGTATCAGAGTGCAGAAGAGACTTACTTCCTCAGGTCTGTGCGGTCATCGTGAGTCAGTCTGTGGCCCTCTGATCCAGGCAGGTGTTGAAGCTTGGCATACCTAAACACAGATTCTTTAGGTTGTCAGTTATTCATCATTTTGTCAGTTATTCATCAGTTAGGGAGTTATTTATCAGTTTGTTATATTCTCCAGAGCAGAATCGATTCATTCTTACACCCTACTTCCAATATTTACAACTCTTCCCCCAATCGTCCCTACAATCCTTGAATTTACTCATCCATTGATGGATCCTCCTCTCCCCCTCTCCCCCTCTCTCCTTTCTCTCCCCCCTCTCTTTCTCTTATCTTCCTCCTGTCTCCCTCCTCTCTCTCCTTTCTCCCTCTAGTCTCTCACTCCTCTCTCCTTTCTCCCTCTAGTCTCTCACTCCTCTCTCTACTCACTCCCTCCTGTCTCCCCACACTCTCCCTCCTCTCTCCTCCTCCCACCTCTCCCAGGTCCTCTCTCTACTCACCTGTTGAGCAGGAGGTCCAGCACCTGCTTGGTGGTGGCAAATGAGCGGTAGGTGCAGAGGAAGATGGTGACATAGGTGGAGTCGTTGCCCCGGAAGGCCGCCACCATGTACTCCACCAGCTTCTCCAGCGTTCCCGCCCTGATGGTGCGCACCTTGCACGTCTCGTACAGGCTGAGGGCGGAGTCCGTCTCCACCCCCAGCCAGCGCTGGCCCTTACTGGCCCCACCTCCTCCGCCCGCGTGGTGCCCCGGGTGGTGGTGGTGGAGCATCTGCACCTTCCGCAGGGTGATGGTGTAGACCGCCCCGTCCTCCACCTCCTCACCGATCTCCTGGGTCGCATTCTGACAGAAGGAAAGACAGGAACTCATTTAATGGTAAATTCCATGTAGTCCCAGTGTTTCTCTATAAGGTCATGCAGTTCCATGCACATGGACATGTTTTCATGCTGTGAAAGTACAGTATTGGAGTATTTCTTATAGCACCGCACGTGACCCCTTTAAGAGGACGCGATTTTATTTGTCTCTCGTCTCTAATCCGTCTATCCGGTGGTGGACCACATCACAACAACTTTGGCCGTTTGATTGGTGGCGCCAACACCCATATCATTTCCCTCATCAGACCCACGCCCTGTGACCCGCTTGTTCAGTACCAGTTACTATTCTGTCACAAGCTGAACACCTCGACATTGACCCAGACCCCCCTCGGGCAAAGCTCAGTCATGGCACTCAACCAAATGTCATGTCACAAACTGTTCCCTGCGGTTTCGGTTTTCTCAGCCGGCTGGGCTTCACAGGGAATCACACAGGACATAGTATGTCTTGTTATCTGTTGGCAAACAGGATGTGGATGAGGGCTGACAGCTGAAGGTTAAAACAGTTAGGATTTTACTGCTGTGGTGGTAAAGGACAGGAAAGATGGCCCCGGGCCTGCTTGCAAACACATGAAATACATGAATAAAAAAGCTCTCCTTTTAGCTTTCCAAGCATCTAAGTTTATGATTAAAGAGACATTTTTAATTTATCTGGGATTGCATTCGTTGACAGTGTCCATTTTCAAATCAGACGCATTAACCAGAGGTTACTTAAATTGTTAGCAGTATATTAAGTTGGACTAAATAAAACCAGAAGTCAAGCTTTGCCTCCTCCTAAGAAATAAATGTTGATTATTCTCCATATGCTCTTATTGTCAGTCGAACCATTTGACTGTTTATTCCTATGGGACTTATTAGTGTGTTTAAGCTGCCTTACTGTACATGCCTTGGAGAATAGAGCTTTATTGAAGTGTTTCGTATCAGCCTCAAGGCCTTTGTGAAAGCATTGATTTTTTTTCTCTATATTCACCGAAACCATCTAAAGTGTTTTCACAAACCTGCACCAACCAAAATACAGCAATATTGAGATTAAAAAAACCCTTGAGCTGTTTCAGAGTACCAATATTCTTTTTTAAAATGCCTTCTCTGCTTCTTAACATCTACAATGTGTTGCACATTGAAACACCCTCTAAACACCACATCCCAGGTTGGGTGGGTTACTTTCCATGGTGTCATTACACAATCATGTTGTCTTGAGGTCACACTCAGTCAACAGTCAAATACGGAGGTCCGATTTTTGTGGTTTAAAAAGTTTAAAACTGAGCAGAAATTAGGATGACAAATGTTATACAACATAAAAAACACTGAATGTATGCCTTTGCACGGGAGAATATGTAAACATATGTCTACACCAAGACCGTTGAGAAAAGATGTTTTCCACCTGAAGTGTATGCTCATTGAACTGTCAGAATACTAATGCTAATCTGATGATGGGAATTTATTTCTTTCCAGCTAAACAGCCAGTGTCAGATTGCACTAATAAGATAAGATCATCGTTTTTATGACGACTTTCATTACGAGAATTTAATGTCTTTCTGCCTCGTTAGAATAAAACCTGCAACCACACAAAGACAACTACCCATTACATTTAAATTCTTTTGGTAATATAGCTGGCACTGATCCACAGCAGTTTATAGTAGCAATTAGAGTCAAGGGCCTTGCTCAAGGGCACCAATAAATCCTTAGTCAACCTGAGAGAGTCAATGAGTCCGAGAGACAGACATGGAGACAGAGACAGGGAAAAAGAGAGACAGACAGGCTAAGATATAACAAGAGAGAAAGAAAGAGAGAGAGACAGGCAGAGAAGAAAAGAAAGAGAGTGAAGGAAAGAAGGAAGAGATAAACAGAGAGATGGACAGGAATAGAAGGACCACATGAGGAGGACAACAGTGGCAGGGGGAGAAGAGTCTCTCAAGAAGAAACCTGTCTGCCTGCGTATCTGTCTCCTTGTATGGCCGTCTGTCTGTCTAATTAGCTGTCCTGATGTCTGGCCCTGAGGTCTGTCTGTCCGTAGTCTGGCCCTGAGGTCTGTCTGTAGTTTGGCCCTGAGGTCTGTCTGTTTGTAGTCTGGCCCTGAGATGTGTCTGTAGTCTGGCCCGGAGGTCCGTCTGTCTGTAGTCTGGCCGGGCCTTGACACACACTAGATAACCTTGGGTCTTCAGACAGTTGGGGTCAGTCCAAGTGTATGTCGACTGCGTGTGTGTTTGTTTCTGTATGTCGGTGTGTGACTAACACACCTATTGAACATGAGAAACTGTGACAATATGTTAATCTCACATTTACACACACATTGATTATTATACGATCAGAGTAAGGACCTGCAATTACTTTCTCTAAACCCTAACCTCACCCTAACCCTAATGTAGTGATGTTTTATCCTTACCGATATAGTAAAACATGAACACACACACACACTGCTTGCCTTCTGTCAGGTGCTTTGACTGCTAAGTCTCCGGCTCCACTGCCAAGTCTCGGGTCGGAAAACAAACCCCTGCTCTCTTCATCTGTCCCTCTGTACATCTCTCTCCCTGACACTACCTCTATCTCCCTCTGTACATCTCTCTCCCTGACACTACCTCTATCTCCCTCTGTACATCTCTCTCCCTGACACTACCTCTATCTCCTTCTGTACATCTCCCACCCTGACACTACCTCTATCTCCCTCTGTACATCTCTCTCCATGACACTACCTCTATCTCCTTCTGTACATCTCCCACCCTGACACTATCTCTATCTCCCTCTGTACATCTCTCTCCCTGACACTACCTCTATCTCCCTCTGTCTATCTCTCTCCATGACACTACCTCTATCTCCCTCTGTTCATCTCTCTCCCTGACACTACCTCTATCTCCCTCTGTTCATCTCTCTCAACTGACACTACCTATATCTCCCTCTGTACATCTCTCTCCCTGACACTACCTCCATCTCCCTCTGTACATCTCTCTCCCTGACACTACCTCTATCTCCCTCTGATCATCTCCCTCTGATAATCTCTCTCACCTGACACTACCTCTATCTCCCTCTGTTCATCTCTCTCTGACACTACTTCTTTCTCCCTCTGAAAATATCTCTCACCTGACACTACCTCTATCTCCCTCTGTACATCTCTCTCCCCTGACACTACCTCTATCTCCTTCTGATAATCTCTCTCACCTGACACTACCTCTATCTCCCTCTGATCATCTCTCGCCCTGACACTCTATCTGCTTCTCTCCACATTTCCCTCTTAACTTTCTCTCTGGCTCACTCTCCATCTCCCCCGTCAATCCATCCTTCTCTCCCCCCGTCTCTTAGTGTGGTTCCTGTCATCAGCATTATTCACACACAGACATTCCACCAGCGCTCCACAGGCACTCATGCTGCCATCGATCCAGAGAGAGGGAAAGAGTGGGAGAGAGGGAGAGAGTGGGAGAGAGAGGGGGAGAGAGGGGAAAAGAGAGAGGGAGACTGTAGATGTATTAAACTGAGGGAAATAGTGGCAGTGTTTCTGCGTGTGTGTTCGTGCTGCAGTGTTACCATGCTGGGGGTTGTGTGGTCTATTCCGGGAAGACCTGACATACACATGTTGAGTCATAGACCGCACAGGGAGGTACAGCAGCAGCCCCGGGGTTCAGGCAGTACACCCCACACTGAGGAGGGACAGGGAAAAGAAGGGAAGACCCCACACACATGCTCACACACACTGCTCGCACACACACACACACACACACACACACACACACTGCTTGCACACACACACAAAGCTCACACACACAACACACAGGAATAAACGGTCCCAGTTGTAGTTGTGAGGAGCACACGTTTGCCTGTGTTAGTTAATGTGATGCACACTCGGGTATTTTCCACGGGTATTTTAGCACTATGCTAAATGGTGCCACAAGATGCTATGGAATTAGCAAGCCGACCTCTGGACTCTAGGAGCTGTTCTCAATATAGACATCTCCCATGTCCATATGTCAGTATCCATCCGATACTGTGCTAGTGCACCTCTAAACAGACGTCCCACGTTATATGTCTATATTATATTCCTGATCCCTGTGCATTAACGTGGATTCAGGCTGGGTATCTGTAAAAACACTGTCTGACAACTGCTGATGTAAAAAGGGCGGATTGATGTGTATGTTTTGTTGACTTCGGTCCCATGACAATCCTCCAAATGTGAAGAACAACAAATGTTTGCCATAATAGTTTTACTAAGCACCTGTAAGGAGATGATCTGATTAGAATGCTTTAAGGGTGTGTCTTGTTGTAATAAAGTTCCTGTAAGGAAATGTTCTGATTCAAATGCTTTAAGGATGGGTCTTGTTGTAATAAAGTTCCTGTAAGGAAATACTCTGATTCGAATGCTTTAAGGATGTGTCTTGTTGGAATAAAGTTCCTGTAAGGAAATGTTCTGATTAGAATGCTTTAAGGATGTGTCTTGTTGTAATAAAGTTCCTGTAAGGAAATGTTCTGATTAGAATGCTTTAAGGATGTGTCTTGTTGTAATAAAGTTCCTGTAAGGAAATATTCTGATTAGAATGCTTTAAGGATGTGTCTTGCCATCACAAAGCTCCTGTAATTCTAGAAGGCCACACAATTCTCCCTCCCTTCAATCTCTATTTCTGTACCTCTCTCCTTCACCCTACCGCTCTACCTCTTTCTTACTACCTCCCTACCTCTCTACCTCTCTCTCACTACCTCCCTACCTTTCTCTCACTACCTATCTACCTCTCTCTCCCTCACCCTAACCCTCTCTACCTCTCTCTCCTTCACCCTACCTCCCGACCGCTCTCTCTCTCTCTGTCTAGTATTGTATTTAATCCAGACTTGACCTGGTTCATTTCCATCGTTGTATTCTGGAATTATTATTACTACAATGGAACCCAGGCACATTAAGTCAAGACTCACATGAATGTTTGTCTATTTGCATGCGTGTGTGTGAATGTTGGTGTGTTTCTCAAGAGTGTGTATTAGCTCAAGTACCGATTTCCTACACTTGAGCTTCGTAGCACAAATAACAGCTCGTGAAGACAAGATGGATTTTAGCTAGAGCCACACTCACTCACCCACCCACTAACAGACACACACATTCACATAATCTAGAGGCAAATACAAAACTCTCTGTTAGTTTCTCCCACTCTGGATATGACTAGATTGGAAAAACTGTCAAACCGCATACACCGAAGAACAAAAAACTATACACAAAACATTGGGCAACAAGTGTGATTACACTGGTGACCGAAGAAAGGCCATCTGAAGGCTATGTAAACAATATTATAAGTGTTTAAATATTGAGAAAGCTTTTGGTTATTTCTTTATTTTAGAGTCACACGCCATTTCAGAATTCCTCAAACAAGACTTAAAAATTTATTTTGGAATGGTTTACCTTTTTTAGAAAGCATTTCCCAGCATTTCTTTATAGAATTCTTTAAGGACAATTTTACAATAGAATAAAGAAAACAAAACTTTCGGGACACATTCTAAGGTGCCAATTGCATTCTTGGCTAGGATGACCGGGGTGAGGGCGTAGGTGGAGAGCTTCGTGAACTTCACTTCACCTCTCTCGCTTGCAAAAGCCCATTAGATTAAAACAAAAATACATTTAAAAAACACAAATATATGTATAGTCCACATTATAGGCTGGAAAATGTCAGTGAGATTGTAAATATAATAAAATTGCCCATTTAATGCTTTTTGGGAATGGCTGCTAGGGCCAATTGAAAAGAGCGGAAGAAATCTCCAACTGTTTTGGTTGGATCGCGTGTTGACGCGGCTGATCACTAGGTGGGTAATGAGTTAAGAGAAACATTTTCAAACTTCTCTGTTTTACGTTTTCAACACAGACCCTTCCCGGTCTAAATGACAAAGTTCTTGTTTAGGAAATTGATCTTCCCCAGAAGACACGTTGGTTTTATTTCAATTGAAAACAATTGAATGTTCCCCCGAAAAGATACCATACAGATTTGAAATGAATCAGCACTGCAACATTATCCTGTGGTTCTCCCTTCGCTTTCCTCTCTCGCTCTTCCTCCTTCCGCATCCTCGTCTCTCTATTTGCTCACTCTTCCCATCTCAGGAGAAAATATAAAACATTTCTAACGTTAAAATTCTTTACACGGATTTCCTTTTTTTGTTATTTGGGCCAAGGACAGCTTTCCAATAAATCCAAAACTGTCCCAGTGCCCCGATTCCCATAAACATATGAATGGACTGAACCAACGTCCAAACAAAGGGGTGTGTGTGTGTCAGGGATAGAACAGCCCTCCCTGCCAGAGAGAGTGAAAGTGATTTCTCTGCAGGCAACAATCATTCCTCTCCCCTCCCCCACTCAACCTTTCCAGTCCTTGAAGTGAAGCGATGACATCATGTGCCAGATCTCTGGTCGGTCCAGGGACGACCGGTTAAATCCCGCTTTCCATCCGTCCACAGCTGGGTCTGCTAACTCCCTCCTTCACACTACACTCCTTCAACTGGCCGCCATGAAATCTATCAGAAGGCATGCTCCTTCCACAAGTCCTCCTGGTAATGTGTTGTGTACACTGCGTTGTGCACACGACACAGTAGAATTAAACCAACAGGCTATTTTGACTTGGAAGATAGAAAGTATATACAGAGAGAGAGAGAGAGAGAGAGAGAGAAAGAAAAGCTGATGGAGAGAGGAGAAGGAAAGAGAGGAGAGAGAAAGATTAGAGAGAGTAGAAGAGAGGAAAGAGATAGGAAGAGAGGAAAGAGAGACTGACCGGGAGTGAGAACAGAAAGAGAGAAGGCCTGGGGAGGAAAGAGGATAGAATGATAGAAGCGAGAGGGAGATTGAAGAGAGGATGAAAGGGACAAACAGTGGAGAGAGAGAGAGGGGAAGGAGGTGAGAGAAGAGGGAGGGAGGAGCGATGGCAGTCGTATTACACAGGAGTAATGCTGGTGGCGTCTGTTGTGACATTCTTTAAAGTGGCCTGAACTCCCACGAGGACGCTAGGCTAACAGCTTTTACGCCCCAACCCCGCACTCCCTCTGCGGTCTGTCATTCATCCCTGGCGGTCTCTCCAGTCCCACTTGGCCACATCCACCCAGGCTGCTGCTGGCCGACAGACCCCCTCACCCCAGGGACAGGCATAACATCTGGGGCCAAAAGGAGAGACAGGAGGCCCACTGGCTGGACCAGCTGATCGGCGGGATCAGTTTACTGAATTCATGGGATGAGGTGGCCCACAAACCGTGATGCCTTATGAAGCCTTCCTTCCTGTTGGTCTTTCACTTTTCTTAAACCATTTTTTCGTTTTGGAGGGAACATACAGAGCCTGTGACAAGTAGTACTTCAACAAACGTTTGCAAGGTTTCATTCTCCATTTCGCTCCCTCGTCCTAATAATGAAATAAACATGTGCTTTGGTCCTGAGTTGAAGGATATTTGTCCGCCGGTTTTCTGGCATGATCCTGCTGGTTTCACCAGAGCAGTGAGAGTAGGCACATGTCACATCAAGTGGACACCTAAATAAAACAAAAGTTTTAATCTGCTAACCAACCAGAAGATGTTGGCCTGATGTCTGTCTACTTTGGTTCACAGTGTAGACACTCAACCCTCCAATACATTTTAAAGGGGTGATCAGTTGCTATGGACTTACTGTGGACTTACTGGATTGGTTTGGGTGGTTTAAAAATATCTTCTCAGTATTTACCATACCCATAATGCATTATTTGCCTCCTAGAGGTGGAAGTTCAGATTGAATGGATATGTCCTGTCAATCTGTGACTGAGCGAAGGAGGCAGACTGTCCGCGAGACAACCGCACAAGGGCAACTGATTAGCCAATTGTCGGCACGTAGAAGTAACACTATCACCAGAAGTGAACACCCTTTGAAAGCAAAACCAAAGAATATTATCTAAACCACGGCAAGCCCAAAGCTGCATCTCAGTGTTACACACTTCTTTGTGCGGTTTTCCCAAAGAAGGTCAAGATCTTTTATTGCCGTGGCTATGACGTGGGAGGTGTTGATAACAGGATGTAGCCGGTGCCCAAGCCAGGTGCCACACTGCATCCTCTGATTTGTGTCTCACGCACAGCGAGGACGGACGAGGGAGCGTTTAGGTCACCGGCAGGCGGTTTGGGCCGTTCCTCACGTTCTGCCACATGTGTGCAGGAATCCGAAAGAATAACAGCCCTGCGCTCTTCTGTGACAGCATGAAGGGGAGGAACGAGCCCTGGAACCAGCAGAGTGGTGAAAGAGGTACCACAGGGGTACATTCCGAGACCAACCGTTATTACACTGTGCTTATTGCGGGCTCATCTGTCTGTAAATCGCCCAGACCGAAGTGTGAACGTTCGCCACGATCCCTCGGAAACGTTCGCGTTGCCAGCAAATCTTTCACCTCTGTTCTGTAAATCCCTATAAGCAGTTAAGTTTAATTGACTGGCATGCGATAACCTTATCGATCACAACGTGCAACGTCTTTTTTCCTAAATAGCATTTGTCCCTCATTGGCTGTTTATGGCCACCTGGCTCTGGCTGGCAGAGCTCTGCGTGGGTGCATGTTTACAGAGAAAACAAGGAGGACCAGGTCTGATAGGTTCCAGATGTGAGGCAGCAGAACAGTCTTCATTCCATCCTGCTTTCTCTCTCTGTTATCTTGTGTCCTCTATTGCAGCTCTACTGTTCACTGCCCTTAATCAAACACATCGCCCCTCATCCCCCCACCCAATCCATCCCCTCCACCCCTCTCCACCCCCCTCAACCCCACTCAACTCTAGACCGCTGGCCCTCTTCTGGCATGGCCCTCCTAGTCATCCTCTGCTGGTCAGTGTTACAACAATTTCTGATAGAACAATGGCCGTGACAACAAGCGAAGAGCCCCTGTCTCTGCCAGCCTCTGCTGTTTGGCTTCAGAACGGCAAGTTCCACAAAGAATGCACACAAAGCCAAAACAACCGGAGACCATTCTGAAACAGAGGAAGACTGGAAAAGAATATAACAGATTGCTCGTCTGTCCAATGTGTGTTGTGATATGCAATCTAATAAAACCTGAACTATGCCCTACTTAAGGTCTAAGCACGAGGAATCACCTACATGACCTAAAGAATATACTGCCTCAAACTGAAAACACTTAAACAAGATAGAAATTACAATAAACTGATCACAAGAAAAGCATTAATCATATTCCAATCAAATTTTCAAAACCAGTCTCAACTCAAACTTTGATATGAATTTGTGTTTAAATCTTTTATGAAACATTCTAATCTGATGCCAAAGTCGTCTGGGCCATTGGGTCTTGTTTAGAAAAGTTAAGTTTCACTAATGCATTACCGGACCCTGTTTAACAACCACCACTTTGTGCCGTCTAATAGTGTAAATACATTTCACATTAGAGCTTTGACCCAGAGGAACATTACGCTTTTGTTTATGGTCAAAGAATAACAAAGAAATTAAGAGCTAGTGCTGGAGGCATTACATCATCCACCATAGATGAGTAGAATTGATCGGATGGCTTTTTCTGGAAGCATCCCAATTGAATTTACAGTGGAGGGCTTGAGAGCAGATGGGGGAGAGTTATGAATAAGGAAGGAAATGGGGGGAAAAGAGAGGGATGAGAGAGAAAAAAAGGGATTGAATGGCAATCTTGGCAGTTGGTAACATGTGAAGACAGTGTGTTTACAGGAAGTTTAGGTCTCTCTCAGACAGGCTCCGTATCTTACCAATACACAACCCCCCAAAACTAGGAGAAGGCTGGTGCTGGGTTTCCAGGAGACTTGGATACAGACAATTAAGGATCAATACATCTCAGGGGACATCAAAGATACCGCCGGGCCTGGATCTGAAGACCATATGGTTTCAGAGTGACTGTTTGCGTGTTTTGTGGGTTTCTCAAGCGAACTCGTTAGGACTGAAGAGCAATTGGGTCGTGAGAGGACTGTCTTAATATAGATGTGAGAAGAGGACCTGACAGAGAAACTGGCACATGAGCAAAGAGAATTAGGATGAATGTCGTAGGTAGAAACACTTTTTAGAGGAGCAAGGATAAGATAAAAAGGCAAGCACAGGAACGTTTTTTCTTATTTGCCAAAATCTGAAGAACAGCCAGCCACAACATGCCAAAACTCACAGTCAGTTGTCAGATAACAACAGAATACAAACAATACATAGCCGCCAAGCAGACCCACTCTCTGAATGACCAAAGCAGAGTTTGTGTGTTCGGTTTCCATGGCTGACAAGCCTGCGTTGTGAGGACAAATGTGATTAACCTCCATCAACTAACAGGATGAATAGCTGAAGGGATTTAATGGAGACCCAGTGTTGTCACTCTAGCCTCAAGACCAGCATTGGCCATACACACACGCAGACTACAGAGACGTTGCCACTGAGTGTTGTGATCAATATGTGTAACTAACTTCCATTACCTGTGTGAAAATGTATGCATTTACAACTGTTAGTTATTCTGGGGGGAAAAAGCATCTGCTAAAAAACATCGGCTTGAAAAAAAATGAGAAAAATGCAATGCCTGTTCAATATTCTATAATGATGAGGTTTTTGAGAACTGGATGTGCTCAACTTATGATCCGGGTCACGGCACCAACAGACATAAATGGTGGATTTGCACAGTTAAACTTCCACCACTGACAGATTCACTGGTTCCACACAGGGTGCAAACTTGCCCCTTTGCAACACAACCGCACTACAGTTTGAGCTACACAGAAGCTGCTGCATCCGGCACTCATAAACAGTAGCGTGCATTCGAATCCCAGTCACTGCTCTTTCAGGATAAACTGTCCTCATGTCTTTCCACACTTTCCTGTTGAATAAAGGATACAAATGCGTGAGAAATATTAACAACAAAGAAACCCCTCAGCACTGAGCTGTGATGCCCTTCTCCTCTGTTTTGATACCATGGCTACCCGATTGTAAGAGTAGAAGGAACTGCACCCTTGCAGACACTGGGTGACTGTATCAGAGATACGTCTTTCATCACACTCAGCTCAGTATCTGGGTTACTGCTTGTGGCAAATTTGACCTATATTAAATATTGATTTACAACTCTTGATACTTTCTCATAGTTTTAGAAAAAATGGGAAGATAATCTTGCAAGATGCGGATTGGAAAAGGATACTTTCTCATAGTTTTAGAAAAAATGGGAAGATAATCTTGCAAGATGCGGATGGGAAAAGTGGGCAAACAGCCTTCCCAGTGCGGATTCTGTGAATCAAAGCAAGCTTTAAAGCAGCCCTTGGCTTGATCCGGTTTTTCACATATTCTGCTTTATTTGGTGGGCTATCAGTAGCTATTATTTTCCCACGACCGTCCCGAGGCTCACAAAAGGAGGACTGTGTGTTGGTCAGATGTTACGGTCTTTGGGACCAGGTTAGCTGACTGTCAGTGAAGTCCAGGTCAATCCCATTTCACTGCCATTTTGCTTGAGCAAATTCTTCTAGAAAAAACTATTCTACGGACAAATTTCTTTCTACAACTGGCTGGAGTTAGATGGAATCTGAGCACTATAACTGTACACAGATAGCACTTGGATGTTGCTGGATTTGTGGTATGACATCATCCTGCGTGCACAATAAACGTTTGATAGGCCAAGGAAGAACATTTTCGGCAGTCTTTTGTCTCCAGGTTTATGCCTTTTGCAGACTCAGACCTACTAAAAAGTAGGTTGAAAAGATATACTGTGACGAGCTGGTCCTTTATTTTTCCTCCTGGATTGGGTGTACTTGCATTTATGAGAGGGAAAGTTGGCCAGGGAAAGACATTGTCTGCATGTCTTTCCACTGCCCATGAGGGAAAATAGTTCTATAGTGAAGATCTCTTTTAGTGTATATTAATAATAGTACTATACTATTACTTTGGAAATTACTATCCAATTCAAAGTACTTTAGCAGCGTACATTACGTGTTTACTCACAGCTGCCCACAAAACGCACACACACAAGCTACACTTGGAAAATTGTGAAATGCTGGTATCTGCTGCTGGGGAAATACTGTAATCCATGTTTCATACAATTTTGGCCCCAACCTGGTTTGTAAATCTATTCCAAACTAAATGCGCAAGAAACGGACAACCAGTTACTCTGGTTCCTCGTAGTTTGCAAAGTTTTGGGTAGAGTAAGCAGATTTGTTGCTCAACGAAACAGCAGATGTGAAATGCAGCTGAGGCCATTATTTTCACAAAGGACAGGCAGCAGTGTTGAGTTAGCCCGTTAGCCAGTTAGCGTCCTAGCCAAGTCTTCCCCTCCCACTAGAGATACGTGAGAGAGAAGACATGAACAAAGAGAATTACTCCAACAAAGACGTCACGGATGGACAAAGAATCACGAATGGACATTGATAATCCAGCCATCACAAAGGCCATGGGTGTGCACTGTACAGGGAATTGTTCTGTCACCTGACAGGCATTCTCTTATATTTAGACAATTGCAACTAACACATAACCAGTATAAGAATACTCTAAGTCAATGATGTGAGCTTCTTAACCAATCTGTGTCTTCCGTCAGTTACTTCTTGGATCTTTTTGGGGAACTGGTTTTAAATTAAAAAAAAGAGTTTGGAGTAGGGAGGATTTTCCCTGCTATGTCTACATACTGGGGCTGGGTCCTAGAGGGACTGTGGGTTGAAGGCCGTCTGAGCTGTCTGAAAACCCAGATATTATTGCGGGCTTGGGGCTAGGAGAGAATTATAAATCTATAGGCACTCATTCACACACACACATACATACACAAACAGTTGTCCCCAGAGTGCCACTACACACCCCCATCAACACCAATGGTAAATACACAAAGTAAACAAACACACGCGCGAGCACACACACACACAATGTGAGCACATACCAATGATAAACTGAAGTACACACAACCCAAACCCCATTAACATGTGTCACAACAATTATCCAAACACACAACAGCAACAGACATCCAGTTGAGTCTATACTGCCCTTAATACAACTTAATAACCTCTACTAGTGCCACTACACCAGACATAAGAAACCATTGTCACCTACTAAAATGGAGAAAGTCTCAGGACCACAGAGACCCCAATGACATCACCAGTGAGTCAAAGTGATTTCTGTTTGTTGAGTAAAGCACACATTTCAGGATAGCAGGCTTAAGAGTAATCCCCAGAAATCAATTAGACAACTTGAATAACAGTGCTTGAATGCTTCAGTTCAATAAGCCTAAAACAAACTATACACATTGCACAAATGCTACACACATTAAATGCACAAAGGCTGAAAATCCTGACAATTGTTTCTAAAGGGGTTAGATTAAGGTATGACTGTGTTATATATAGTGTATGTTATTAAAGTGATTATAATGATAATAATGATCTAGCCTATAATACAGTGACTTGTAAAGAAAGTGTATTGTTTGTGTGGTTCACTTGCAAATGACACCTGCGTCTCTCTAACATGTAGTCATCAGTAGACCATAAAGGTAAATAAAATAAATAAAAATAAGATCGCAGATGAACTCATTTCATCTTCACAATCCGTCATTAAAACATATAGATTCCACAACGTGGAATATAAAGGCTCGTAAAGCTATGTTGGTATTTTAAAAGGACGTAGGAGCTTGTTTTGGCCTCATGTTCTTTGACTTTAGTAACTGTCATTGACACTATGGCTGAGGGAAACAGCGAATCACAATACAACTCAGTTGGAATCCCTTAAAGATCCTACAATAGTAGCTTCAATTTTGAGTGTCCACTTCGACCACAGCACAATTTACTATAACAGACACATTCAATTAGAAAACGAACAGGGAGAAGTTCAATTACCAGTCTTGGGGATTTCGTTACCTCCAACTGCGGAAGGTCAGGATCAATTTGTGTGAAACTATGCAGGACAACGGGGCTCGCATCCCCGGCAACCTCCAGTTTCACCCCGTCCCAGATGTTGCGAATTCTCCAGGTGCTGGCATCGAACATCACATCGGGGGAAGCCAGCTTGATGCTACGCCCCTCGCACTGAGCACCCGTTACAAAAACCATTGATGTTACAACAATGTCAAACTAAGCCGACACCGCGATATTCTTCGCCCATATCTAGAGTATCTAAGCGTCCGAAAGTCAAACCAAAGATCGGGAGAGTGTAGGCTACTGACGGTTCTGTGACTGTCTACATCTGGTCCTGCGACCGGGGACCCGGGATGGCTGAGTATGCTGGGAATGAACCAACCGGATCTTATAGCTCCTCCCCGAAGCAGAAACGACTGCCCCCTCTTGAGAAGCTGATGTCATACACAAGATAGTGATGAGGGGAGAAAGTCGCTCTGCATAGAACGTAAGTAATGAACTATACAGCTTTAAAACGTAGTTATTAAAGTAGTGAGGCCGATTTAACGAATGTATGTCACCAAGGTAATGTTTGAAAAATAAAATGGCATTTCATTTGCCACATGCAAAAGCTGTCGACTACAAGGGGACATTTTTACTTTATTCCTTTGTTCCGTTTTTAAGTTTTAACAACCAAAAAAATACGCCATGAAAATGAAATAGAAAGCGCCAACACAGCGACACAGCCATACAGCCACAGAACGGGGCAGTAAAAAGCACAGTTAGCTGCCCCCACCCGTAACATTTTGGCCGCACCACTTCCTACATCTGCTTTGCGTTATGTGTGGGCTGAGCGGTACGACTCACTGCCAGTAAACGCAGGCCGAAAACAAAGTCAGGGAGGCTGAGGAATGCGGGGGGGGGGGGGGGGGGGGGGGGGGGGGGGGGGGGGGGGGGGGGGCAAGTCGGGGGTGACTGGGAATGTTGGGGAGCTGCTGTTTTCTAGGAGAAACAGTTTCAATTGAGAATGCATCATTGCTGTCACAGTGACACCCCACACCTTCATAGTGACACCCCACACCTTCTTATTGATACCCCACACCTTCATAGTGACACCCCACATGTTCATAGTGACAGCCCAAACCTTCATAGTGACACCCCAAACCTTCATAGTGACACCCCAAACCTTCATGGTGACACCCCATACCTTCATAGTGACACCCCAAACCTTCATAATGACACCCCAAACCTTCATAGTGACACCCAACACAACACGCTCCGTTGTAAACAAAGTGCTTGTTCTGTTCCGGATGGTTCCCCTTTCACCCAGAAGAGCCTTTGATCATTGGTCAAACAGTCTGGAAACAAGGGGAAGAATAAACAGAGATAGGTCAGACTTCAGGAAGATGACAGGGGGAGGGGAATAGAGAGAGAGGGGGGGCAGACTTAAGGAAGACAACAGAGGAAAGAAGAGAGGGGAAGGGTGGCAGATGGAGAGATCACAGAGAGGGAAGTTCCAGAGAGATCACAGATGCGAAATAGAGGGGCAGTAGTTGCAGACCACACGGTATCCTCCTGAGAGGAGGATACCCTATATCTAGTTCTCCAAACCCTAACCCTATATCTAGATCTCCAAACCCTAACCCTATATCTAGTTCTCCTAACCCTAACTTCCCCAGGATCCCGGATGCAGTGATACAGAACTTTTGGACTGTCCCTTAGATGTCCAGTAATTCCAAATGCGTTTTCTTCCAAATCTACCCTTTGATTTGGAAAAAAAACAAATTGCTGCCCATCAGCATCACCGTTCTTACCTTATAAAAACACAAAATGTAGGATCTATTACATTAGTAAAACATTAAAACTGATATCAAATTCAATAAGTAAAAAGATTTTCTCTGATGCTCAGTTTTCACTATGATCAGTTCTACCACTATCCAATTTCCTCTCGAGGACCATAAAAGTAGTCTGCTATGAAGTCGTTCCTCTGAGGGCCTTTTGTCAGACAAGGCAGCTCATGTTAAAACAACACAAGATCCCATTGGCCAGCCCTCTCCCCACTGCTGAGGTCCGCTCAAACACAACAGGGATTCCTGGTCCAAAAAAAGCGTTGCAAAGTAAAAGCGTGCAATGATTAAAGGGTGTGCAGCAATATATCGGCACACAATGTTTGTTGCGCTCCGCTGATCTTGCTGCAGTAATGGCACATTGCAGTTTTTCCCTAATGAATACAGGAGTTCCTCAATGTTTGAGTTTGATTTAAAATACTTTGTGAGTCTGGATTGGAGTGTGTCTCTAATGTGGTCCGTCATCAGACAGGAGCAATATAATATGAACTGGCATGGTGGCCTAGTTGTTAGGTTATCTGAATGAAAGATCTGTGGTTCTGGTCCCCCTGGTGAAGGCTACGCTCTTCTGTCCTTGAGCAACACACTTAACCCAAATAGCACCCCCATACCATTCCCCCCAGGTTGTATGGTAAAACCAAATGAGGAGTTCCGGAAGTGAAGCTCTGTGTCCGTCTCATTCTGTGGGCAGTGTGCACATAACTAAAGAGACAGACTGTATATTGTCAGTTTGTTTTATTACATTTTGTGAAACACACACTATCGTGCTTGTGCTATCTCTGTAGTACAAAATAATGAATGATTACTAAGTATTACAAATATACATCAAACTTGGTGAAAAAGTTCAGCCGATATTCTCATATACTTACTTATATTTACT
Source organism: Novumbra hubbsi (assembly GCA_016801125.1). NCBI lineage: Eukaryota > Metazoa > Chordata > Actinopteri > Esociformes > Umbridae > Novumbra > Novumbra hubbsi. The sequence continues at coordinate 59,401 of JACXGK010000932.1, forward strand.
TCTACAGTAAATGTTTGCACATTTTATATTTACTGTGTCATTATTTTTTTTTAACCTAATACCACTTACTGTGTTTTCTGTCATGCTCCATAGCACATAAGCAAATTCCTTCTATTTGGTAATAAAGCTGATTCTGATATATTCAATTATGCCCATGTAAATGATGTGTTGTACGATTCAATTGTGTCTAAACTTCCCATTCATGCACAAGGACAGAGGCATGAGACGTTCACTACTACTACTTGTGTTCTTGCTACATGGGCTGGAGTTAGGCCTGATGGCTGTAGTTAGTCCTGATGGCTGGAGTTGGTCCTGATGGCTGGAGTTAGTCCTGATGGATGGAGTTAGGCTTGAGGCTAAAGTTAGACCTGAAGCTAGAGTTAGACCTGAGGTTAGAGATAGACCTGAGACTAGAGATAGACCTGAGGCTACAGTTAGTCCTGTTGGCTGTAGTTAGGCCTCAAGGCTGTAGTTAGGCCTGATGGCTGTAGTTACGTCAGATGGCTGTAGTTAGGTCGGATGGCTGTAGTTAGTCCTGATGTCTCTAGTTTGTCCTGATGGCTCTAGTTTGTACTGATGGCTGTAGTTAGGCCTGATGGCTGTAGTTAGTCCTGATGGCTGTAGTTAGTTCTGAAGGCTCTAGTTAGTCCTTATGGCTGTAGTTAGTCCTGATGGCTGTAGTTAGTCCTGAAGGCTGTAGTTAGTCCTGATGGCTGTAGTTTGTCCTGAAGGCTGTAGTTCGTCCTGATGGCTGTAGTTAGTCCTGAAGGTTGTAGTTCGTCCTGATGGCTGTAGCTAGTCCTGAAGGCTGTACTCTGGACAGGAATGAATGGGATGATTTACGAGTTCTGCTTTCAGGGTAATTGCATGCTCTTGTTGTGAGGACAGGGACACGTTCTGTTTGAATTAGCCTCTCTCCCTCTTCTCCTCTCCTTCTCCCTCCCTCACTCTACTCCCCCCGTCCCAATCCCCCGTCCCCCTTCAATCCAATGTTTCAGTAGAGGTGTCATTGATCGTAAAGATAGTGTCACTGAAAAGCTGCAGATCAGATAGCGGAGATAATACAGTCTAGAGAGTATGACACTGGAGCTGATATCCTTTCCACACCACCGTAGGGGGGAGGACAGTGACCATTCCCACCTCCTATCTGGGACACCCATTCCAGGAACGAGTCTGGCCTCCTGTGCCAGTGGGGCTTGACAATGGGGAAATGCAGAGGGATTTTGGCTGGTTTTCCGAAAATGAATACTAAGAAAATGACAAATAAGAATGGTTGAAAATAACAACTGTAAATTTCCAAACTTGGGCAAGATAAGAGTCGCGTCAAAGCCAGTTACCCGTGACTGAAAGAGATAGCGGAAAATGGGGAAGGAACTCTTGATGTGCCTATAAAATTCAAACAATCGTCTGTGTGTGTGAAGGGATGGGTAACCCTAATCGAGTGCATCAGGCTATTATAAATAGAAGTAAAAGCACACACACACACACACACACACAGACACAGACACACACAGAGATATATGCAAACCATGTATCAGCACCCATTCTTAATTTAATCAATTCATACAAATACGCAGGTCCCTTCTTATCCGTTACATAGTAAAAAACAACCAGATCAATGCTTTGTGTTTCTTGTAGTAGCGTGCACTAAAACGATAAGGAATGTCATTAAAAGGACATGAAACCTATTTGACGACACCCGCTCTGTTTGAGAAGAAAGGCGATAAGATGGGAGGAGATACAGCGTCTACCCTCTTTGAGCCAGCCCTTAAGGTCTTCTTCCACGCCAACTATTCTAACCAGCTAAGGAAGCCTCCTCTCTAGTGTGGATGTCCAGCTGCCCCCCATGAAAGTGCGTACATGCAGAAACCCGAATCCTTACTAGCAACTGCAACCAGATATTCAATGGCAGGCGACACAGTTGGAAGAAACACCTCCGTCATGTGAAACATGCTAATGGTATTGTAGAGGGTTTGTGTATGTGAAAAAGACAAGGTTGTTGAAAGCCCGGAAGAATCCTTCGCTACTTAAGATGTCCCATGATGGCACAGTTATGTCCTGGTATTAAAGAAGCATGTCTCATCATCCTACATCCTACACAGTAAAACAAGGAAGAAACAAGCTTTTACCACAATAAAACAAGCTATTTTCGGCTTAGTTTCGAAAGAAGGTCTTTAGGTTAGGTTACGGGAAACCTGACTCTGAATGAGAATAACCTTTCGTGTGCCGCAAGGATTTACATTCCTAAAATGCATGTTTTTGTGTGTGTGTCAAGCATGATAGCCTGGAGCCAATCAGAGCTCCACAATTCATTCATTAATTTCCCCGTATGCAACAAGGTGGATCAGCCGTTCAGAATGTTATATACGGAACGTCTGACCTCCATTATAACACGGCTACAATTGGGTTTTCGGAACCACTCTCATCAACTATTTATCTAACAAAACCAATGTCCTCCATTCTCCTACTCCTGTCCACTGTCGATTACGGAGGGGTGGAGCGGGTGTTTGGGTGGTGGAGCGGGTGGGGTTGCAGAGAGTGGAGCCCGTCAAGAGTGGGAGGCCAGGTGCAGGCCTGGAGTCATTAACATACGGCTGGTGTTTCTTTTTCTTTATTTACTGTTAAACCCAACTGTCCATACAAACATGCTGCATTCATCTAAAATGGCAGAGTACTCATTTCAAATGAGAAATGGGTAAAATGCACCCAAACACACCTTTTCACACAATCGGTAGGAAGTCCTCTAAGAGTCTTGGACTAATGTTTAAGTTCAACGGAACAGGCAGCAAGTGTTCTCAGATGCACAGTGACCTTGCCGGTGAAAAGTCCTGGTCCAATAAGTGTCCTTTTAATCTGAAAGGTTGTTCTCCGTTGCCGTGGTAGTAACAGCGTCACGTTACAGCTACATTCTTTCACCAGAATAAAAGCGTTTAACTCGGGACCAGGCTGAGTGGGAACCCTGACCTGTTTCCATGGAGAAACCATGCCAACCAAAGCACAAAGGGCGGCCCGACCTGTCTCCACCCACACCTCCTCCTGCCAAGTGGTTAACTTGTCCACTGTGTCCACTGCATGGCCACATCACAGCAAACTGCCATCGATGAATAGTACATACTCATGTCCCATCATCCTACATTCAAAGACATATCATATTGAATCATACTGAACAAGAATCAGGTCCCATCATCCTACTTTCAGAGACATGTCATACTGAACAGGAATCATGTCCCATCATCCTACATTCAAAGACATGTCATACAGAATCATACTGAACATGACTCATGTCCCATCATCCTATATACAAACAAATGTCATACTGAATCATATTGAACATGAATCATGTACCATCATCCTACATTCAAAGACATGTCATACAGAATCATACTGAACACGAATCATCTTCCATGATTTGCAGGAACATGCACCACTGATTTAAGAAATATGATTGAAACTGAGTGTATTCGGAATATTTTCAGATCTGAAAGCATTATGTAAGATGTAATGGAAAGGTTTAATAATGTGTCAGGTGAGCTGTGCGGTCCTAACCTTTTTAGTGAGTGAACAATGAGTGAACAATGAATGGGGGAGAAAACAGGGACCAATATGAAAGAGATGGAACATGACACGTGAAGTGCATGATTGAAGCACATCAGAAAGAAATGACAAAATTACATTTCAAAAGCAAAAAGGTTAAAAGTGCGGGGGGGGGGGGTAAAGACCGAATCCAAGCACCGGCTAAGTGAAGAAGCGACTGAAAACAACAGGCCATTAACTTGCACAGGCCAAACAGCCGAGGCCGTAGAGAACACTTCTTCTGCGCAAGCCGTCTGACAGCCGGCCAGGAACACTACGACGCCCCGAGGAGGTCACGTCCAGAACTGTAAATGTCTCATCAGGATTTTCGCAGCGCATTGGTAAACGTGTAACACCTTTCAGGCAGGTAGCCACCCCTGATGTCCTGGCCAGAGAGTGGGAAGGACTTGGAACCAAAGACAAAACCCTCCTGGAAATGGAACCCAGACTTACACCACAATCATGGAACGGCCCGTTATACGTTAGTGAAAAAAGTACAAAGTAAAAATACTTGTTGTTGTTCACCCGTTTTACTAATTAAGAGTTGAAGGACAGGGTCAAGGGAGTTAATTAACTAACCAGTAACCTTAATTCATAATTTTTCCCACCTCCTTTATATTTAATTAATCACTGGTTAGTTATGAGCCGCCTTTCCCTGGTTATTTGGGTCTTAATTAGAAACGTCCCTAAAGAGGTGAACACAGCTGAAACAAGTCAAGTACTTTTAGACCACTGGTTACATCTGGTTTGTCCCTCCATGTCATGTGACAGTAGATGTCTAGTTTACTGGATGACAAGACAACTCCATTCTCTGTGGGTCAAAGCTATGTCAAAATCTTTAGGTTCCCTATTTACCTTCAGAGTGTCTTCAAAGAATGGTTTCTTTTGGATAAATTCAGGAAGCCCACTCCCCTTTGGGGTCTGTTTGACTGAACAATTTGTCCAAACCCTGGTTGGTTCTCCTTCACCTGCGTGAGGACATGCTGTATGGTAGACTACACGGTCCACAAGTACCACGGAACACTGAGGCCACGGGCTTCCTCAAGGGAGGCCTGGGTGATGATGGGAGTAGCCTCCTTCCTCTGTCTGACAGATGACAGCGAGGTGTGTGACTTGGCCGGGAGTCTGTTTGTACTCCTTTGCCCGGGAGTCGGCTCAGCCGAGGGCTTGAGAACACACTTAATATGCCAAAAAGCAGCTCAAGCGGAGTTTGCCTCCGACGCCAATCAAGCGCTAGGCTACATGCGCCACCCTGACTGGCCAGGTGCACGGATTAGCAAGCTGCCTTGGCAACACAGTGACCATTACCCATCACTCTTTGCAAAAAAACAGGAAATGGTCAAACGATACATGGTTATTTACACTAATATACATATCTTAAAACACAGTGGCAAATTGATTTATTTTGCAGGCCCGAACCTTCCCAAGGAAAAGTAGGTCTGTTATGGGCGAAACAACATTTTGTTTGAAAAGGGAAAACGAGTTGCAAATAGAAACCCTATTATTATCTACAGGCAGTTTCCTGTCTTATGTCAAGTCTTTGTTCTGTGCACTAAGACACGAAGACCTCTGACCGAGCCTTAAGTGACACACATCCATGTGTTTTGTCTCAGGGAGGACGTCTCTGTGTTCCTCACAGTTGCCTGAGCACGAAAGCACATCCCCATTGAGAGGCTTTCGACAGTAACGAGCTGTCTGACTGGCAGAGTGGAAAACCACTGTCTGTCAGAGGGATGGAGATTGCCCCGCAGACAAAAATCGTCTTAGTCATCCGACCCGCTGATTCCCTGGTCCCTACAATCCAGAACAGTCTAGCAGTGTGTGCCATTGCAGAATGCCACACATTGTGTAGCAGCCACACACGGACACACCTCCTTTAAGTCACAGAGGGCCCAATGATTAGTTGACTGGTTCAATCAGATGTGCTTGTAATCAGCAGCCAG
>JACXGK010000932.1:65016-84016 GCA_016801125.1 Novumbra hubbsi
GGGGGGGCACAGCTCAACAGGGGGGGCCACAGTACAACAGGGGGTGCCACAGTTCAACAGGGAGGACCACAGTTCAACAGGGGGGGCCACAGTACAACAGGGGGGGGCCACATTTCAACAGGGAGGACCACAGTTCAACAGGGGGGGCCACAGTACAACAGGGTGGGCCACAGTTCAACAGGGGGGGCCACAGTTCAACAGGGTTGACCACAGTTTGACAGGGGTGACCACAGTTCAACAGCCCACGTGTGTTCCACAGCCACAAAGGTCGAAGCAAAATTTTCCTCTAAAGGAGATTTTACTGACACGACTTGTGGCTTCGGGACTTGAGACACACTTAGTCCATTAAGTCATGGTTGATTGTATGAGAGATTTGACTTGACTTGTCTCATCCTTGAATACTCTAGACCTGACCCTTTTGTGTGTTCCATGACTTGAGGTTTGACTTGCCCAAAGTCACTTTACAGGTATGTTACCGTCCTACTGATGCTTCTTTGATGCCTAACATATCAGGATTCTTCATGTGACTTTATGAAAATGTGTGACTACTGTGTCGGGACTGGTGGAGGTGTTCTTAAGTCTCTCTGACTTCATGTACTATAAGAAAACAGACATGTAGTGCAGCGAACCCTTGTCTTCCACCTCAGCCTTTCATAACAAGCACACGGAGGAAGGGCCACAGAGTTTTGGGTCAGAGGTTCGCCACCCCGAGGGAAAACAAAATGTATACGGAAGGTTGGACGTCGTCGCTTCATGTCTGTTGTGAGGTAGAACGCCATCCTCCCTCTTGCGGTCTTACTGTGGCACCTGGTCATCCCCGCACTGAGCTCTCGCCACCCCTTACTTCAGGGCGGATGCATCCACCCCATATCCCCGTATAGGACAACCCGCCCAAGCCAGTACTGTACAGTCGCATAGGACGCGCTTCCTCGAGCCATCAGCAAAGGAAGCGCCATGGAGGGGAAACCGAGGGCGACACATGAGGCTTGTGTCACTTCGTCCTCACAGAAAACAGGAAGAGCTGAAGGCTAACGTTTAACCCTGACACAACTGAGGGGGGACATGGCACTGCGCCAACGCTTTTTAAAGAGACCCCCGAGCCCCCATTCCCCCACACCCCGTGAAGTCTTCATCGCCCCAATTGGATTGACGTACGCGGGCGTAACGAATGAGACCCATGGCCAGAGGGGCTCGGTCCTCCAATCACAGTCGCGGAAGCACAGACCGCCCCCGTTGTTTCCGTAGCAACGGAAGGACAACAAAGGACGTTGGCGCTACACTTCACCGGGGCTACGCGAAAAATAACAAATGAATACATATCCTCTCCGGGCATTTGCGGTGGGTGAGGTTTCTACCACACCGGACTTCATCGTCTGCATAGGACACTGTGGACGTAGCAGAGTTTCCTGTTCGGGACACAGAGTCCAGGGTCACCATGTGCATAGTCAGTCAAGGTGACCGCAATCGCACGCACCCAGCCACGCAAAGAGCGTTACCCACCCAGGGTCCGAGACCCGTCTAGTGTCAGCCAGGGGCAGTCCGTCATTCAGTTTGAGACCAAGGAACACTACAGGCATGAGCTCCTGAAGGGAGGGATGGGGGGATGAAATGGGATGACACGCTTGGGGATGACTGAAATAATCCCAAATCCCAATAAAATCAGACTGACTCAGCAGGGACCGGTGAGTAGCTGTTGCCACGTAATCTTCTGGGTAAATGTGTTATCTTGACTTGGGTCTCTGTTTTCCAAATCTATTCAGCCAACAATGGAAGTGACAGTGTGTGTATGTGTGTGTGTGTGTGTGTGTGTGATAAGTCAGTGTAAGGAAAGGGGTTCCAATAATCTTGTGATATTATTGACGTCAACAGTGACAGAACCACTCAACCATCAAGTTAAATCCAAAACGAACCCAGTACAAGAATTAAACTAGCATGTTTATAAAAAAACACTATGACTTAGAGGTTGACTGGGGCCAAAACGTTTTAAATATGACATTAAAGCAGTTTCAGGCAGCCTTATGGCCTCCATGTAGGCCCAAAACAAAACCACAACGCATTTCAGTTTCAGACTGCATTCAGTACAAACCCGCGCAACCATGACGCAACCCTTTCTGGCTCCTCGTGTGCATACATACTACGACTGTGGCGCAAACGATCACCAGTGTCCCTTCACATTGTGACAGCACGCCCTTAGGCTAGTGACGTTTGGCCAGTGTTGAACGAAGAGAGAGACTCCATTCAAACCCTTGCATTGTCCGCTTGCCAAAGGAAGTGCCGTTTTCCCGCCCTCGCGTTCTACGTGACTGAACGCTTTTGTTCGCCGATGGGGATAAAAAAAAACAGAAAGAAAAACCAGACGAAAGGAATCGACAAGTTGTCCAAAAACAACAGTTACGGTCGGTTGTTACATACAGGACGACAACACGTGTGGGCGGCTATTAGCCAAAGAACCACTAGTGACGCATGTGCCGTGAGATTGCTCATCAGCTGCTTTGGGGGTAATTAAATCCCATTTACGTTGCTGACATCAAGTTCATTGTTATGACAGGGAAGAGAGGGATTGTGGGAAGGAGGCTGACTGGCTCTTTGTGACATCATCGCCGTAGCGGTCGGTTGGAGGGGTTGACGGCGATAAAAGAGGGCAGTGTGTCATGTGAATTCACATACAGAACAGCTGACTATCAGGCTCTAGTCCTAGTATGGCCAATGCCATAGAAATACACTGAGTAGCCGACTGTCGACGAGTGAAGTCGGTGTGGCACTCCTGCGGTGGCCTGCGGTCGGACACTGCGGTGGTTTTCACAGACCAGGCTCAGGTCAACATTGCCCGGTATTGACATGTAAGTAATGTCGAAGTAAACACGTCTCCAACCCCCATATCAGAATCAGAATCAGAAAAACATTATTGCCAAGTACATTTGCACCTACAAGAAATTTTCATTGGTGCTATGGTGCATGACAACAAAAACAATATCACATGTGAAACTGTTATCGCGTGTGTATAAAACCCAATTGGTAAGAGGCGTCCCAGGTGTGTGTTTCACGTTTGTGTGAGCCGGTCAAAGAAACACCCGGATGATTGATTGGGAAACAGTGTGTCCCACTGATCAGCCGAGGGACGGGGCCGAGGCCGTCTGTGAGGAGTACGGCAGCGTCACGAAGACGTCTCAAAGCGCAATGACCTTTGGTCACACCGAGTCTGAAAAATGAATGCATCCAGACTAAACTTTTCTTCCCCATCCCGGAAAACACACTAACAAAAAGTGTCACGTCTCAAAAGCCATCCAATCAATGCCTTACAACGAATTCAGGCAACTTAGTGCACGTCCAACTAGGCTATTAAAACGGATCTGCCAATCCGTGAAGTGAATTAAGTATGTACTTTAACATGCAAGAAAAGCCCGGATGGCGTTATTTATACGGGCACAGAGGCCATAATTGTGCTCTGTATGGCCATTGTGCATTGGAAATGTACACAATGCTCAAATGGAACATATAACAATTGTTTTCTGCGGCATTGCTTTTACAAAATCACAGTACCTCTGGAAACGCCATGGGTTCAGGTCATGTGAACCCACGACCTTGCACAGATATGTTTAGCGGTTTTGGTTTTTTTTCCTGCCTTTATGTAACGTTCCTCTCCTGAGCTTTCGGTGGGAACACACCAAATACATATCAGAGTGAAGAGAGTAAAAACATCTGGAAAACACCACGTCAGATGGTGTTAGAAGATGGGACAGACAAAAATGTACAGGCGTGACAGAGACTCCTACTGGACATGTTCGGTAACACAGCCCTCTGTCTCAAGTGGTTTAAAGGTATGGTCCAACACACCTACATTTGAAGCATTGTCTTCCATGCTACCCACATAATGAAAGTAGCTAATTGGGTAAAGCAAGACATTGGACCACTGTGGGCAAATGGGGAGTCCAGACGCTCCAGTGGCAGAATGTTCTGTTACAGATGTTCTGCTTTAGGAGCCACTCAAGTGGTGAGAACAACAAACAGCAAATGACAGGGTTGACCCACTGGGGTCAAGTTTAGTTCGGTTGGTAGAACCGGGCACACAATGCCAAGGCTGAGGGATCCACTCCCACTGGGAAGCCTGCAAAACAATGTATGAAATCACGACTCTAAATCTCTCCGGATCAGAAGCGTCTGCTACATGAATTGATTGCGAGACTTTTCAGAAAGCAGGTAACACAGCGGCACAGACATTCCACACAGCCATTGCAGACTTTTAGCTTTCTCCTAATTCAGGTGTTTTCCTGTAAAGCACCAATAAGGAAAAGCAGTGTAGCCACAGAGAGTAGAGGCCTGGATGAGTGAATTGGAGGACTCCCCATTTTCCCACAGTGGTCCAAGCTGGGCTGTCTGCCAACCGGGGCTTAAGACCACAAGCTTGGCTGTCTAACCTGTTAACATAGCAACGGTCTCGCAAAGAGATGAGTGTGATTTGCACTACAGTTTAAGGTCAGACTATATAGAGACACGGGCTGCCATTTCCTAAATCAGCCAAGCATTGGGTAAGCGATGGACCTAGCAAGAAATGCACACACCCCCGCGAATATACAGATCTATTTTAGAAAACACCAACTCTCACAGCCAAAGGTTTAATAAGGAAAACAGAGAGCAGAGTCTACTCTGTTTCCTGTGTCAAATGACACGGCCCTGCTTGGCTGGATCCACATGCTGGGTTGCACAACAGGACTGGTCAGACAATCATCTTAAAGGGCAGGAACGTTGGAATAGACCAAGTGAACAAGGATCTGAAGCTAATTTGAACTGACGGAATACGCCCAGTGACTTGGAAAGCTGTTCACTTCTAAATACCTCTATAACCGGATTAGTTCAGATGTCTTGTTGTCATATTTGTAAAAAATGTAGACATATTACTATTGCTGTTTATATTACTCAGGCAATACTGTCGGTGTGGTTTTAAAGAGAAGAAAAAAGTGAGAAATTGAAAGAGGAGGTGTAGCTCACCGTGGACATAAAGTTTCTAAAAACGTACAAAGCGTCTGACTATTGATCTCTCCAGGATACATTCCAATGGTTTCTTCGCTCCTATCTATTATTTATGGGCCTGGCTCAGGCCCAGTGTTCCTCCACCATTTCACGTCCAACACTTCCCCAGCCCATTCACCCCCCCTTCAGACAGCCAGAGAGACCCACACTGAAACTTGTTCCCACGTTCAGCTAGCCAAGCATTAGCAGCTCTCCAAGCTCAAAGGTGGACCAACGTACTGGACCACATTGAGGCCTCCAGGTGAGGTTACTACTGGTATATCTAAGATGACAGTGCTGAGACCATGTGAGACCATTCTGTGGTCCATAAACTACAAAACCTCCAGCAAAAACTGAAAAGAAGCTCAGAGCTCAATGCATTTGATCTCCTGAGTATTCAGACAAATGTAAAGCATAATGCATCAAGATCAATAAATAAGTAATTAAGGGATACACTGAAAGAGAGAGAGAAAGAGAGAGAGGGGGGAGAGGGGGGGGAGATGGGGATGGAGAAAGACAATAAAGTGAAAAACAGAGAGGGGTCCATAGAGAAGGATGGAAAGGGAGAAACACGATGATCAAGTGAAAAACAGAGAGGGGTCCATAGAGAAGGATGGAAAGGAAGAAACACGATGATCAAGTGAAAAACAGAGAGGGGTCCATAGAGAAGGATGGAAAGGGAGAAAGACAAAATAAGAGACAGGAAACACAAGCATCGAGAGAGGGACTGAAAATATTATATTTTAGAGAGAAAACGTTCCAGTTTAGGTTAACGAGTTTAAAGTCTACCCCTGACATAAAACTACAAAAAACATACTGGCACTCTCAAAAGAGAAACAAATCTCTTACACAAATGTGAAAATACAGATTCTGCTTGATAGTATAGACAAAATCTTTAATTTACATGATAATACAGTCATTATATAAGTTGTCAGTGCTTCCACATTGTAGGCAGATATTGTTACACACTTGCGTTATCACCAAACTGGTGAAAATAGTTGGGTACTTGCTCTTCAGGCCTGGTTTTGGAGAACTCTGCAGTTGACTAGGGCCAGGGGAACATCACATCCACAGATGCCTTGTGATCCCATGAGTAGCACTGTAGCAGACCAATGACAGTGCCTCATGGCCTCCCAGAGCTTACACCTTTGGCCCTTCCCCAAACCAGTGAAAAAGAACTAGATATTGGATGCCCAAGGGGGAGACATGGAACAGGATGGCTTTGCCAAGAGGTCACACGAACAGGGACATCAATGATGATGATGAATGACGATGAAGAGGACCCATATGAGAATTCCCCACCTTTGCTTTTACATGAGTTGACATTGGGATAATTGTTCACGAGTAATTTCTGGGTTGCGATCGTTCTGGGTGTCATTTCAATAGCTGATGATCTTGGTTCATTTTTATTACGGCTCTTAGACAGAGGAAACGCGGCTGTGTTCCATGACACTTTCAAAACCTTTCTCAATATCTTTGTTAGTTGTGAAATCGTGAATTCTGAAGAAGAATTGTTTCGGGATACATTTTGGGAGGTAAACACACTCCAACACACACTCACACGTTTATTTTTGCAAGACATATTGCGATTTAGGCAGGCAACCCCATGTCCCCTCGTGCACTGCTCTCGTTCCGCGTACCACGACAGACGCACAAACGACATGGCCTCGTGCCAGAGCCTAATCTCCTTTTTTAAAGACCATACAAAGATGATCCAAAAACCTGGGTCAGTAACGTGAATAGTGAATTGTTATGGTAATTCATTCGAGCAACTGCATCCAACCAGTTTGTTTACGGTCGTCTGTCGTTTGGGTGTTTTTGAATGTACCGTAAGAAAGTAAATAGTAGCCCTACACATCCAACCACAAATATCAAACATGTGATTTACTCAAAATGTTCTTTGTCTCTTCAAATCTCTGACTGGCAGCCTATGTGCTTAACGCAGGACTGGAGCAACACATGAAAACACAACAGAGCCTTGTCACTAATATCATGTAGCAAACGTTTTTTTATACCTGTGTATCCAGCATCATCATCATCTTCTCGGATTCATATCCTCCTCCTTGTCTTTTTCCAGGCAAATCTCGGCGCGTCGCGAGGCACCTACAATACACCTCTCCGCATTTCCAGAGAAATTGCCAAAAACCCACGGACAGCACACTTGAAACGTGTCGAATTCCCAGTGACTGCAGTAGGCTAGTGCTCCCGGATTGCACAGTGGAATATAATCGGCGTACAACAGCGGTGTCCAGTTGTGTGTCATCAATTCCACCTCTGTTGATGTCCCTCACTAAAATTCAGACAGAAAACATCGAAAAAGCATCCCGCAGTTCAGTTTGGGCAAATGGCCGCTTTAGAAAAACATGCTCAGCAATGGAAAAAACACTTGTTTCAAATCAACAGGGCCACATATGCTTTCCATTCAGGATGATAAACCGGTAGTCCGATTTTAATCCAGAAATTAGTGGGGGAGGGTGGACAAATAGAAAAAAGGATATAGCCTAGAGAAAAATAGATCACTGTGGGTAGCCTACATATGAGAATGAGAAACCACAGGAGACCACTTCACTTGTCGCACGGAGACCCCATATTATAAACGCTGCAGGCCTTGTTCGGTGTACCACGAGTTTGTTTCTTTGGTTCGAAACACGAGTCTCGATTATATCGAGGTTGCTCCCTTTAAATGTAACATTCCCATTTAGAGATTAATTTAATTTGATACTCGGAGACCAAGTAGAGTGGATTGCCCACGCTCCAAAAATACTCAATTATTCCGAGTCTTAAAATAAATGTAGCCTAAAGGCATTTATAATATGAAAAACAATCTGCGATGTCCATGTACTATTTACATGATGCTGAAGGCACGGACGGATGACAAGGCGATCTCATTTTCTGGGTCATCTTGTTCTACAGCCTTATTGTGCTCAAGATGGATAAGATCCGACCATTGGTTTATGAAAAGTATACAATTTATTTCATTGCTGTATGCTCCCATGTTGATGAATGCATTTCCGGAGGCTCCTGTTTCTAGGCTCCTGTTTCTATAATTATCCCAGTGTCCCCTTCCTTAAAATAATCTCCAGACACAAAATGGATGGTCTCTCCAATGTCTTGCTTTATCATATTTTTCACTGAGCAGCCTATTTTGGGATGTGTGGAATCCGTGTCACGGCGCTCTTTCATATGCCTCTGGATGTGTTGGCCGTTCCGTACACAAAAAATACCAACCCAATAAATAGCATAAAAACGAGTCCAGCCCTGGCCCAAGGCATTTAAATGCGAAACGAGGACGTGCGAAATAAAGGACACAGATCACGGATATCCATAACGCACGATGTTAGAACATTTGATTAGAATTCTTCGGTATCCACCGGTTGTTACCGGCCAGGCTGCCAGTGTTTTGAGTTTAACGTCAATTTAGCATCCTATCCAGACAGCGCTCATCTCCTCGAGAGGATGGCTGCGATCACCGAAGTAGGCATGCCCTATTCATTGTCGAATGGGTCACCGGGTTGTTCCTCCGTGTAGTCCCGGTAAACCTAGAATCTAAGAGCCGAATTCCCAGTAGCTCTCCGCCAACCGGTTCGCGAGGAGATACGGACGAGGGAATGCCGCTAGTCCTCACGACGCGCTCGGTCTGAATTCTGCGTGCGCAGCCAGCCAGGGCAGATTTGACCTCAATCTGAAATTGCAACGTTGGTTACAGACATGAATAGAATCTATATTGGGTCACGTGTCTGGTGTAATCTACTGTAGCTGTCAGCAAAAAATAACAATTAACAGACAACAGCGATCACATGGTAATTTATTCTTACTATGATGTGATATGTTTAGGCACATCTATTTAAACGCAACTACCCAGTCGTTTTCTCTGATGTACACAAAATACTCGCTATGTGGGAAAAAGAAGTCATACAAACCCAGGCATTTTAGAGAATTTTTTGTTCTGTTATGATCCATATCCTAGCACTGGCATGAGACCGGCAAAACGCCGTCTTGGGGCCTTATATAAATACGTGCTTATTTTCATATTCTGCCCACATCCTCAGTGCATCATTAGGCCGATCCTGTGTAGGTTTGTGGGTTTCGAGGTGCAATTAAGCAGGCTTTTTTTTTGCGCACCAATTCACCTGGGCAGAAGTCTTTACTCGTGCTTAGGGAAAGGAGACAGGTGCCCCATTGCTGGTACAAGTCCCTCAGAAGCGAGACGATTTTTTAATATCGGCGCTCTGCATTCGCATTGCAAACCGCACGAAGGCAACCTTAGAAAATACTGTTTGTAACGTTAGATTCACCCACTGAAACGTCTATAACACCATCAGTACGATAGCAATCGAAGTCATGAACGGCAACAATCTATCATTGCGGAACGAGAATCCAGTGCCCAGAAAGTGAGGGAGGGGTTACCATGGAAACAAGCTGCTCAATGATCCCCACTGAGTGTTGTATAATAATCCGTGATGTTACCACGATGAGGTGGGGATTCTCGAATCATTGTACATGTTCGGCATTCAACTGTAGGCTATTGTAATCATAAGGGTTTGGTTATGTTACGTCAGTTATTTGAATCCCCATCATCATTAAAGAAAAACTCAGCACAATTTAGTAGTTAAAACATGCATTGAGAGAACCGTACAAATATTTGATTGAAACCATAATTGAAATATTTATTTTGCATTTGCACACACTGTAAAACAAATATAGAACTCCAATACTAAGATATATACCCATACAAAAATGTATAGTCATGCAAAAAACATTACAAGTGTCTTAAACTCGCGCACGCGCACATTCACGCTAACACACGCACACACACTAAAAATAGTTACACTGTTTCAGGACAAAAACGCACAGCCCACATGAAAAAGAAAAACAGTTGTCATAGAGAGCCATTTCGTCCCCAAAAGTTACACACCTTAATTGCACCCATGGACAGGATTCCCATAATACCTAGATATAT
Organism: Novumbra hubbsi; assembly: GCA_016801125.1. NCBI lineage: Eukaryota > Metazoa > Chordata > Actinopteri > Esociformes > Umbridae > Novumbra > Novumbra hubbsi. The sequence goes on from JACXGK010000932.1 coordinate 74,984, forward strand.
CATGAATAGAACAGGAGTCTCTATTCAAATCAATAATTTATATTTTCTAATAATCCTATATCTCTACATGTCATCCTGCCCCATAGGCCAAATCCCAGTAGACAACTTTTGGAAAACCAGACCCAGATGTAGTTGTTCCTTCTCCCAGTTTACAACCTCCCTGGCTCCAATGCTTTCTCACATGTTACATAGTAGCAATAAGATAATCATTAGAAAGAGACTAAAGATGGCTGTTAACGAGAGACTGAGGTTTCCTATCACACAAATATAAAAAGAAGTTAGACAAACAGGGCAAGATTTATTCATACGCTAGACATTCATTATGAACCAGCTTCCTGAACATTCCACCACCCCCCTAAATCAAAATGGCAACAAAAAGAAACATATTCTTTCTTTTGCACTTGTTGTTCAGGCACATGGGAGATGGGTAAAGGAATGCAACAGAACGCTACACATTTACAGAAGCCTTGAAGGTGTCGTTTTCCCTCCCAGAGCTGACCCTACAGAGAGCGGCCACAATGATGAGAACGCCAAATGGAAAAGGACAGGTGCTTTGAAGGAACTCAATCGCAATTACAAACTCAGCATCAGAGGTCTCAATAGGTTGATGGCCCCACAGCAGTACATGTGTCAGCTATATAGGGTTTATATATATATACATATATATATAAAATAAAAACTTTTCAAATAAACATGAAGCAAATATTAATTCCAAAGTGGCCAAAAAGTCAGTGCCCGAATTGCAGGGTGCATTGTTCATGAATACTGGAAAATGATTCACTGTGTAAAGTACAGCAGTCTCAATTCATCTTGACCCTGCTTGCTCAACATGCTACCGCCATCCCTAAACAAACAACATAACAGCTAAATGGAAATAGACAAATAGAACTATCCCTTGCACTTGTTCAGGCACATGGGAGGTGAGAGCAAAAACACAAAAGCAACAAACATACAGCTACACAAAAACAAAAGCCTTCAAGGTTTTTGGATTGGTCGAGTCGCCCTCACCAGAGCCGTGGTCCAAATCGAATACTTTGAAATTGGTATTCATGGTTTCCCGTCCCTCCTGCTTCTATGTTCACATAGTGGAAACAAGGGCAAGGATGTATGACAAAACCATTATGAACCAATCGTAATGGCCGTTTACTCTTCCCACCCAAAACTACAATGCAATAGGAGCTTTCCCTACAACAGCCTGGCACCATAGAGCCCTTTCTCTCCGACCTGAACTCCTCCATGAACACTCAGCTGAAGTACAGATGGAAGCAATGGTGTGGAAACCTAACCTGTCTGGTTTCACTGGGCAGTGTAAGAAACTGATCGGCAAAGAAGTATGTTTCAGTTGGCCAGGATGGATGCAGAACCCTCCTCACTCCTATTTTTGGAGCAGCTTGAATAGGACTGAAACGGTTTGCCGGTAGAGTTTATATTTAGAAGCGAGAGCCCCACAATACTGTGGAACTAATATTCTATAAAAGGTTTCCAGTAGTCAGTTGTGGGACACACAGTCAAGTAAAGCCCGACATATAAAGCCATAGTTAACATAAAAAACAGGTCACATGGTCACCAGCTAACCAATGACGTATCATTTTGTTCCCACCTTATCCAGACAGTGAACCAATCGCAAGTATCATTACTGGGGCTCTTAGGTAGGGCAATGGTGCACAGCACCTGTAGCACTAAGCTGACCACCACAGTCTAGGTCGATGTCCTGATTGCCCTGGAGTCTGAGGAGCGGAAATCCCATGGGGAGTGTTGGGTCAACCACCTCTGGCCCAGGGGGATCACATGGATGTCAGCCCTCGCTACACACTTCCTCGGGTGTCTACAAAAGCCGTCTCCCTGGTGACTGGGCGGGCCCTCACGTGCTCAAGACCCATGTGTGGTCCTGGTTGGAAGACCATTGTGTCGGCACGAATGGCCACGAACAAGCTTTCAGTAAAGGTCCACGGTCTGATGGGACGACTATACAGCTGACGACTAGGATGCGGAGAGTGAGAACTGCTGCAGCTCAAGTTTTCTATAGAAATCCCTTTCTGACTGACGTCACTTCCTCACGCAGAGTCCTAGAGTCAGCACGAAGGCAGTGGACCGTTCTGTGGTGTCACAGAATATCATGTGTCCCCAGAATGCACCACTTCACGGAGAAGACATGCCGCCCTGTGAGCACACACGCATGGTCGGAGCGAGGCGTCCTGACAATACACAACTGCACAGAGGGGCCGGCCAGCAAGAGAGGATGGGGTTAGAAGACGACAGAATTGGAAAAAAAAAAAAAAAAGAGGGAGGGAGGGAGGGAGGGAGAAAACTGATGAAGAACGGGAGAAATGTGGGACAACCGCAGTGTGAGAAGTGAAAAATGTAGACTACGTGCTGAGCCCTTGGCATCTCTAAATAGCTTGGGAAACCCTACTCTAGCTCTAAATGCTTAGAGTGGGGTTTCCCAAACTATGGGTCGCAAGCCAGCGTTGGGTACCACAACGTAAAAATAGGTTTGCAAGAGGAACTCTGGGGAAGACAAAAACGATGCTCGATATATCTAAACAGGGATGGATCAGTCGCTAGGTCCAGTCGTAGTAATCTGTGTTTTCTGACCCCATCAACAAAGTGTACAACTCTCAGGAAACGCGTGTATATTCTCCTACCTACAAGGCCTACTACTTATTGTAATCGAGCGAAAAAGTGCAAGCACCAACATAGGCAACGATGCTCATTTCTATAGAGGCTATCCAACGACGTAACCCCTCAGAACCTTTAAGACAAACGTGCACCAACCTCAGAGTAAAAATACTGCACAAACAAAAATTAAGTAAACATAGGGCAATTGGTTACAGAACCTTTTCTTGAAATGGTTACCCCACAAAAAAGTTACCTGACAAAACAAAAAAACTTTGGGCACTCCTAACATCGAAAGAATACGGTTACATAAAGCATCGTCATACTCCTGAAACAAACACAAACAATGCAATACTGTCTTTCCCTTAAGTCAATGAAGGATAGCGATCAAATCGGAGAGAAAACACAAGACAATTGACATAGTTGCCCTGGGCGATGGTGGCATGACACACCAAGGTCATTGTGAACCGAGAGTGTTGCAACATGTTCAAGACAAAGGAGGAAACGTGTTTACAGAAAGGCCGTCAACAGGCTGGGTTCCAAACTAAATTAAAGCATCTATACCAACCATAAACATTCTCCCTTCCACCCTTACTACTATCAAGTCCACAATCCCTGTAGCGTTTTGCATTCCTACAGTTTTTTTTGTTATCATCTTCATCCTGCTTTAAATATACATTTTCCACAAAATGCAGAATGTATTGAAAGGTTTCAAAATATTTGCCCCCCCCCCCTTTGGCTAACATTTCAGATTTGCACTAACCAATAAGTTCTCAACTTCTACAGAATGTCCAGTTACCTTAATCCACATCTGAAGTAACCTTTCCTGTTGCTTCAGGAAAATGTCCCCCCCAGTGCAAAACTGCCTTAAGATCTGTTGGCCGTACTGACATCCACGGCTGACAGAAGCTGGAAACCAGAGGCAGTGCCATGTTTTCAGGAACCGTGTCAATATTGCTCTAATACAGATCATTTGTGCCCCATACATGGAATGTCTCCTGGATGAGAACAACGACACGGAAAGGCACAGCGGCTGGACAATGGTGGCTGAAGACCTACCGCTTTGCTGCAAGCCCTAATTAAAGGTAATTACACCAAGCTAGCAGAAAGGGGGAAGGCTTGATAGAGTGACAAGTGCCAAAGAAATGATACAAAGGAATAAGACACAAAGTTCACAAAGGAGAGAGAAAAAGACTGACAGGTCCTTAATATCTGACGTCATAAAATCGCAGGAAGACAATACTATCCATCGTTGAGAGCCGCATATCAATGGGGGTGGGGGGGTGTAATGTGTCACTGTACATTCATTAAGATCAAGGCGAGAAAACGGGTCACCCCGGGTAACGCAGCAGAACTAGGAGAGCATGGGTTTGTCGAAATACTGCGAACATTATCCTGTAGTACATCACCTTAGAACGTTGGGAGTTCATTTGAACCATGACTAGTCAATGTAAACTTGTACTAGCTCTAGCATAGATGATGCACAAGTTGTAAGGAATCCATAATTTCACTGAAATAGTATTGACTAAAAGGGAATGTAGAGTAAAATGCATGTTCCCAAGGGTGTACAATGCATGTTCCCAGACTGCACGCACAGGACACACACATGAATAAAAGAAATATATTAATATCATTTTGTGAGCCGTATTCATCCACCTCAGAGCTCCACAGAGATCTTTCATTATAAATCGGCAGACGGACTTTTCGGCATAAACTACAACGCAGCAAGGCAATATCCATTGTCTATCAAATTGTCTACCAAAAACCTCAGATGACAAAATCAAAGTTTACCGGTGTGCAGTTTGATTAGAACCCGTTCCTACAGAGCGCAGCCGATGCCACTTCAGGAAGTGGAAGGTTTATACTTTTCCGTAAAGCATCCATCTGGGCAATGGTACCCAGAGTGGGTTTGACCAGACAGAAATATGCGAGACCGCTTGTTGTACTGGGTCACTTATGTTTCAAGCAAAACGATTTAGAGGCCAAATATGCAAGCCGCCGCAGAAAACACTGGTAATAGTTGATTCTGCCATCTTGGAATCCCAGTGCAGGTGTATAAATTCTAACAATAATGATACATTTATAAAGCAAGCCATTTTCTGTCTACCTCATCACATTTCTCTGCAGGTCTTAGTGTCAATACATTTCAAGGAGGTGTTAGCTTTGTTCGTTTTATGAGTTTTAGGATTTAGAAAAATGTATCCATTCAAATAGCGATTTTAAGAAATCAACTGCATTATCCACATCTGCTATTCGTGGCCAGTTTCCTTAATTTAGAAATAGCATTATTGTTTGCTTCCTGTAAGTCTTATAGTATGCAGGGCAAAATAAATTATGCTTCATTTTCGGTACAACATATCATTAATTAGAGAAAAAAAAAAGAAAAGTATTTTGGCTTACAGGACATGTGAATGGCAAAATCAGAAAAGAATTCCCAACTGCATCTGACTTTTGTTAGCTCACTAATGCCCCTTCATTAAAAGATACATGATCCCCACTGTATCCAGAAAACATAATGCTAGGTTTAAGACGTAGGGTTACGTAAGCATCTTGTCGGTCTGTTGCGCCACACTAGTGTGTGGCACCATTTTGTCCTCTGGAAAGCATTTGTTGTGGTCTTTACATGGTAGTATTATATTGTCTTTCTCACAAGTGCCACCAAACAATTACCATGTTTACTTTGACAGTAAAATAGGTCAATTTCATGCCACAAAAGAAATATATATAAAAAAAACAACCCAGGAGTGTTTCAATGGTCACGTTGGACTTTCTAATAATGCTTCTGTAGTATGGGTTAATGTGATTTCTCTGTTCCATGTGTCGCTTTTGTCATTCTGACAAGTGCTCAGTGCAAGAATAAATAGCTTGAGCCCACACACCCTCTGGAAGAGTGGAAATACCGTCGGCTGGAGACGCATAAGCACAGAGTTTGGTTTCTCCAAACCACCCAGCGCCACGTGGCCTCCTCTCCATCTCAGGGTGCAATGGGGCCTCCTTGTCGCCCAGGGTGACCAGTTTCAACGGTGCCTCCTCTACCCCCAGGAAGGAGAGGGGCAGAGCAGGAGAGTGGGCTTGGCTATGAGCCGTCCTGAAGCTCCTTTGCCTTGGCCAGGATGGTGTGGACATCAGAGATGGGGTAGTCCTGAAGAACACAAATAACCAGCTGAGCTTCACGAAAAACCACTACAGTTGCTTAACCCCCCCCCCACAAGACAGCCCATTTTTGATTGACATACCTGCAGCAATCTCATGTTGATTGTAAAGTCTCCCGCCAGCAACTGATCTCGAATCAGTCTGAAACCACAGAGACGGCGAGCTAATCAGAACACATTATACCAACGGAAGTGCCGACACTCCCCATAGTAGCATCCAGTTCATCCAGGGGGGAAATAACCAAAACTGCATTAGATGTGCTACGGGGAAAACGTCTCGACATTGACTGTCCCGAGTCCACCTGAAGTGGCTACGTTGAGGCAGCGCCTTAATCACAAATAGCAATCGTGGTGAAAACTTGGGTAAAAAAAAAGAAAAGAAAGAAAAGGGTCCGTAAAATAACATGACCACTTCTAACACCTAACAACATCAACAGTGGAACATTGGGACTAGTGGGAACCTGAGGTTCTGGACCACGGTTCATCCAGTCCGGAAAACGTTCATTAAAGTTCCTCTACCTGGAACTCACCCATCAGAAAAGAAAAAAGAAAACAAATAGAATAGAAGAACAAACAACCTGGGGACTCCCATGTCTGTGCATTTAAAGTTCAAGTGGTGAAACCCAGTTAGACGCCTCTTCCGAAAGCAGCCCGCAGGGTTGAACTGCTGACCAGGACAGGAAACCAACTCACACGAGCATGGCGCAGCACACGAGGATGAGGAAGTCGAAGCGGTCCTGGTCGGAAAAGAGCGTGTCCCAGATGCGGATGACGTCGGGCAGGAGGAACTCCTGGGACAGCAGCAGGGTGAGCCAGCGGAAGGTGAAGTACTGGGGCTTGATGTGCTGCTCCTGCTGTGAGACCGAAGAGACGTCGCGCTTAATGACACACGACCCGGCCAACTAAATGAATATAACCCCCGGCTGCTCAGTCCAGGTCCTGGAGGTTCCCTCTCCAACCCAAGTAGTGTCAAACCTAATGTGGCTTTTCCATCCACCTAATCATTAGAATCAGGTATGTTAAACCAGGCTTGGACTAAACCTCCGGGACTGCAGCTCTCCAGTGAAAAGGATTAAACAGCCCCGATCCAACCAAATCCAACACATTTCTTTGGAAACGCATGGAGAGAATCAATGGGTAAACAAATCAAACCAACCCAATGCCAAAACTACCGCTTTAGAGCAACAAGACCTATGACCTTTTCTTACCAGTTTCATGTAGAGTTCCAGGTCCTTCTCTTTGAGCATGGAGTAGACGCTCTCCATCTTATAGGTGATGCCGCACTGAGAGTCATCGAGACTTTTGATGAACATGTCCCGGTTCTCCGACATCAGGTTGGTGAAGCAAAAGAACGTGTCTGCCTCGGCATGCTCTGATTGGTCAGACAGTCATTCAATCAGTCACAAAACTGTGCTCGTCTAGTGTCATTGCAGTATGTAAATATGACAGACATCATAATGCTTATTTAGGAGTGTCCCTGGATGACGTTACTCACACCAATGTGCACATTCCATGGGTTAATATTGTCTAACCTGTAAGTCAACAGCGGTTTGCCACAAAGCAGTTCCATTTTTTATTCTAAAACATTTGATGGGTGAATATGAAGCGTTGTCCTGCCCTAATGTGTCCTCTAGGTGGCAGCGCTAAACCGAGTGGCCGAATCCATCCAATCACAGGACATCAGCGATGAACCCGAACTGACAGGTGGGAGTCATGGCGAGCAACAGCCAACGGAGCAGACGGCCAATTAATTCACCCCAGAGACGAAACGAGTCGCCCTATCAGGAAACAAACCCCACCTTCCCCCCCCCGGAACCCCACCCTTCCCTCGGAACCCACCTTTCCACTCGTGGTTGGGGTCTGTGGCGAAGGTGTAGTAGACGGGGCCCACCACCTCGTTCATGCCCTGCACGTAGGCGATGCCCGGGTTGAGCTTGGCGTAGATGAACAGGATGCGCTCCACCACCTCCCAGTGGGCCTCGCAGCCACTGGGCAGCACCTCGTACTCATTGGACGGGTACAGATTGAGGGCCTTACCAGGGGAGCTCACCTGGGGGGGTGGGGAACAATAAGGCCTGGTTCAAAGACAACCCCTTCGCTGGTAAAAGGAGGAAGGTACGAATCAGACAGACTCAAACGACTCCCGTCTCGCTTGTACCGTGTGTGACGAAAGGGAGAGTGTGGTAGTCAAGGCGCTCAAGAGTTTTCAAAGCAGCTGACGCATGACAGCAGACGACGACCACAGGATGGGTGGACGGGGGGATGCATGAGGACTGGAACTCAAACACCACTCCACAACGGTAAAGGAGTCCACGCTTACCAGGGCGGCGGTCACTCACAGAGGCGGCGGTCACCCACCGTGCTTAAGGCAGAGATACGGGGGTGATGGTCCGCACGACCGAGATGTCTCCCCAAAGCCCCCTGCCACCTCCACAGCGGAAGACGTTAGGAGGTTTGCAAACGCTGCTACGCGCGGCCGTGGTACAAACTCTCCACGGCGGTCGGACTCACGTTGGTGACCCCGCTGCGGTTGCGGTCCACGGTCTGGGCCTTGAGGGTGGTCTGCTCCACGCGTCGCCTGAGGGTCTCGTAGTCGTTCTGGGGATCCAGGATCAGCTGGCAGGGGTAGTCTGTAGGCCGCTGGAAGAACGCCATGTCCGGATACAGACGCCTGCCATCACAGAAACACCGGTCAGCTACCGGCTCATCCGTTTAATGGAATTATTCAAGAAAGGAGCAACACCGCGGCAGATTTCTGATCGTTTTGGAGCGTATGCTGTGTCAAGTCCCTTCTCAGGAGGACGAATGATCAAATAATCAAGGATATATTCACGAGAGTCCCCACTGAAGAGGCACCCGATTCGCTGCCGAGCGACATACCGGACGTCTTTATCGATCTGCAGCAGCACCTCGTTGTCACGGAAGTAGTTGTTCCACTTGCTCTCCGGGTTTGGGTTGAGAGGCTGGGGGAAGACCCGGTGTGAGTGACCATGTGTTAGCCGATTGGGCCCAGCGGTGTGCATTAGTGACCATGTGTTAGCTGATTGGGCCCAGCGGTGTGCATTAGTGACCATGTGTTAGCCGATTGGGCCCAGCGGTGTGCATTAGTGACCATGTGTTAGCCGATTGGGCCCAGCGGTGTGCATTAGTGACCATGTGTTAGCTGATTGGGCCCAGCGGTGTGCATTAGTGACCATGTGTTAGCTGATTGGGCCCAGCGGTGTGCATTAGTGACCATGTGTTAGCCGATTGGGCCCAGCGGTGT